>JAKELH010000632.1:0-41919 GCA_021525015.1 Lactarius pseudohatsudake | reverse complement strand
CCTGAGTGAGACGACGTGGTGAATTCAGACGTGGCGAGTCTGAATGAATTCGAGGTGGCGTGCGCGCGGCCGCGGAGCCCCGCGAGGGTGTTCAAGAACGCTGGCTGGTAGGGCTCGCGTGTGGGACATGGGATACCTTTGTGGGGACAGAATCTCTTCGGTATGGGTAATTGTGGTGAGTACGCAGGCGCACTATACGGGGATGCTTGTGGAGAGGAGGATGCTGGCGATAAACTAGGGAGTGACTCAGATACACCACCGCGCCGATCTCGCGAGCGCTCCGGCGCTTCGGAAAGTGACAGTGATTGTATCGATTGAAGGTCGTCCCCGTCATCTGTAAGAATCTCACTATTATTCGACGAAGAGGCGTAGCCAGCATTCATTTGCCGAGCATCCGTCGGCAGGGTCGCAAGGGCTAGACCCAGATCGAGCTGCCCTTCGAACTGAGAACGGTCTTCGGCCGAAGCAGAGGGTGGCGGTGGAGAGGTCCACTTGAAGCGCTTCGGTGCCATATGGTCGGGTGTCGACGTGGATGGACGCGCGCAGGTGAAACTTCTGATGGACGCGGCGGTGTCGACGGCGCCTCCGAAACGTTCTTAGGGTCTGGCACATCAATCTTTGTTTGGCGCATGGGTCTTGAGCCAACCGTGTAAGGAGTCTGAGGAGGGAATGGTGATAGCCGGGGCGGCACGAACGCCGCGGTGGGTGATGTTGCAGGGATCAGGGCTTCCATCCGTTCTTCGCACAACTGGGCGACGGCGTAGATAGCGCGCTCGGGGCGCGTACTCAGATCCTGGACGCCCGCATAAACTCACCACGAATCTGATCGAAGAAAGTTAGACGATAGCCGCGAAAAAAAAGGAGCTAAAGTAAAACGCTTACCGTGTATAGGCCGTCTCTTGTGACGCATCGTGCCACATTGAAATCAGTCTCAAAGGGATCCTTTCATAGATGACGAATCAGTATCGCACAACCGTATGTTTCAAAGTGCACTGAGGTCTTACCTCAATGCAGAAGCGATTTCGTTCACGGGCATCTTTATAACGCGCAGGATCGAGCTAGAGGAACAGCATGAGGAATTATGCCACCGAAGTTAGAACGGGTATTACATCGTTCTGCCAGCCTTTGCTATCTTTCTTGAGTAGACCCGCTCGGATCGATGCGACGCCAGTATTGTACAAAAAGTCACGGGAGAAGTATTTGAAGAAATCTATTAGTCTGGGAAGAAACCAAAGAAAGTTCAGGAACTACGGTCATCGCCGAGGCGACAGAAAGAGACGCACAATTGGCCACGCTATCGGTATTTGCGGACTGCCATCGCTGTCGCAGCAGCTCGACATCGTCGAAAAACCTGTAAAAGATGGTCAGACCCAAGAGTACTCGTGGCATTGCAAGCTCGCAAGATATGTACCAAGTGTTGTTCTCTCCGATGTAAGTATCCTCCTGTGCGTGCATATAAGCGAATAGCCAAGAAAGACGGGGGGAGATGGTGCGGACATGTGAAATAGGCCGCATTGGCGGCATTTGTTGTAAGTTAGGAAGTACGGGTGGGTTCTTGACATGAACCAGGAAATAGATAACGAGTAGGACATATCCATACGACGACAGGGTCCCCTTGTATGGAGAGTTAATTTTCCTGGGGCAGAGGGGAAGTGATTGTGAGCACGTAACGGCGCTAATTCAAAAAACACGCGAAAACGGTACCTTCGCTTGCACCACACCTGACTGATTGGGGGGGTGAAGAGGCGTTAGCAGGTCCGAGATGTGATCAATTACAGACTCACGGAAGAGGACCAGGGTTCGCACGCGGGCGGGGTCGATCATGGCATAACAGTATAATAAGCGTGTGTTCTCTAGAGCCAGTCTATTTTCGAAGCCAATGTCACAAGCGATGCCAAGAGGGAGTGCAAGAGACGGGTCGAGTGAGAGCTTGACGATGGGTATACGCGCATGGGGTAGTGGCTTGACATGGAACTTCGTTTCTAGGTTCCGAGACGGAACGAATGAGTAGATATCCGAATGGGGCGGACATGATGCATACGTACCTCGCTCAAGTAGGTCGCTAAGCATAGTGACAAGGTCAGTTGCGGCGAGACGCTCCTCCGAGTCGATTAAACAGCAGAGATCCATATCTAGGCCGGAAGTAGCATCCACGCGGGGGAGCGTGGAGAGGCGAGGGATGCTTACCAGAATTGCGGAGGCTGAAGCCATTAGCGGTGCTGCCAAAGGAGAGCAGACGGCTGTCTGGCTCTATGGTGCGGATGAGGCGCTCAAGGAGCTTGCGAACATCCTCTTTAACGGCGAGCTCCTCCACCGTGGGGAGAAGCTGGACGACAAACTCAAAAAGACACTGGGAGAAGTCAATAACGAAGCGTTGCCTGGACGCGCGGGGTTGGGCAGGGTCTGGGTGGGAATGCGGGACATGACGGGAGGCTGCCTTTGTGGAGTGCTGCGTCGCAACGGCCATGTGAGTGTGGCGGAGGGGTGAGGGAGAGAGGAAAGTGGCAGGCAGGCAGAAGGATATTTGGGGCCAAAGCCGAAGGAGGGATGGAGGGATGCCCTTGGTGGAGGAACCAGCCAGGTGAGAGAGATGAGATGGGTGAGACGGTCTAAAGCGAGCCGCTGGGTTTGGCAACAATTATCTCATTTTTCCTTTACTTTCTCGCCCACGTCAACAACCATTATTGTAACATTATAAGTAGATACCCAAAGCAGATTTTGGCAGATTTTGGGCGGCCCCATCACCGTGATACGTGCTATACTGTAGGGCCAGGAAGGAATGACCCTGCGCCTGTGACTCGGACTCCTTCTTTCATGATTGCGCACGTTGGTCCGTTGGTTCACACTAGGCCTCACTCGTCACCTCCCCAAAATGTCAGTGGATGTGAGTACACGGGCGCAATGTGGATCTGTCTATGAGTCACAAGCCTGTCCAACGTAATCCGGTGGACCGAAGTCAATTAGAGATCGTTGGCTCCCGTTACCGTTACTCGACTTTCGCACGTAAACGCATTGTCATGAGTCTGCTTGTAAGGTCTTTATTGCGAACGGGGTGCATTTTCCTGGAGAGATGCCGGAAGTTTAGATCGTTCAGAGATTGTTACGGGATCATGAAATCAGTCACGCACCCACCGCTGTAAGGCGCCGGAGTGGCGGTCGGGGGTCGCAAGGGGCATCTAGGGCGGGGTTTAAGACGGCGGGCGCTTCTTTTGGGGTTGTAATATTGTTCGGTATTGTAGGGCGGCTGTACCCATGTGGCCCATGAATGTGTCCCAGACAGTTCCACCCAGGTGTAGAGGGTTTTATCTTCCAGCTGTATATTTACAGCCACATGATATCATACACAATGGCATGCCGTAATGAATTTAGGGAGCCGTACACCTTTGGTCGCAGAGATCCGGTGCCAGAATGCATAGCCCAATGAAGACCCCAATGCCCAAATATAATACCACGTGAACTTTTGTGTGAACCTGATCTATGCGGCGCTTGCATCAGAGCATTCAATGTGACCGCGGCCCCGCCGCCGGAAGCATAATATAGTTCACGGTCAAATGAGCTGTATCAGGCCCACCCTCGAATTGAAACTCATGAGTGCGGATGTGTGCGCGCTTAACCCATTAAGGGAGGTGAGGTGGGTTTCACCTCCCACACTTTCAATGTTCAAGCCTTCGCTCACACCTATGACAACACGTGAAAACATCAACGATCCTGACACAAACTGGCTCACGGCAGTGAATGACGGAACAGAAGTGCAAAAATATTTTTGGTAGTTTTCGAGTCTTTTTTCCATATCTACCTATTTTCTTCATCCTCTATGGCGCATACTTACCTGCGGGTGTCCAGATAGGGTAAGAGTGTTCATCTTTGCGACAGCTCCCTGAGGACCAAAGTTCATTTAGAGAGAGAGGGTACTGGGAGAAGACATACGCGAATGCCGATGCAACGCATGCCTTGATGTCTTTGTAGCTCACAACGAGCACGCTCTGCTCATCGCGCGACACGAGCATGACGCGCTCGTCCGTCCCTGCATCCAACTTGATTCGATCGAAACCGTCATTCTAGGTCAGGTAGGGCAGGAACTATGCTTGCCTTGTTTAGACATGAGAGCACATGCGAGAGGCTTAAAACGGGACGCCCGCGCTCGTCGACTTGATGGAAGACGTAGTCACGGAAGAGCTTGATGATGTACCGATCGCCCGTTTCGCTCCACCGCGAATCGCGCGCAAACCTGCCAGGAACAACTTAAAAAATAGAATGACAGCCTTGGATCGTATAGAACATACTCAGGCCTCTCATTGATAAAACCAAATTTGGTGAGTAAGCGGACGAGCCGTGCGTTCTCGAGCTCAGACAACAGTTGACCCTCAAGAAAGTCCATGCCGCTGCGCCGAAGCCACTTAGATCATAGTCGCAAGGTTGGGGTTCTGACTTACTTTTGCAGATCATCCATTTCAGTGAGAAGCCTCGACCCGATCATGTCAAACAATTGTCCGATATGCTTTCGGTATTTGAATCGCGTGTTAACACGTAATAATTCCGGAGCAACTGCAAAGACGTTACCTTGTGTGCACCCGGCTTGGAGAGACAAAACAATGCGACGTTCTTGAGGTCTGCACTGTAGTGCTGCGTCACGACCTCGAGCGACTTCGCAAAGTTGCTCGTCGCCGCGACGTTGTTGCAGCATAGCGCCATAATGAGCTTTCCAAACATCACCAGGTCTTCTTGTATCTGTGCCGCAGATACGGACACACCGGGCGAGGCGGGGTTGTAAGTGAGCACGTCCGCGAGTCCACACGAGCTGATCCGCACGCGGTTCCGGCCGGTAACGATGACTTTGGTGACGTCAATCATGCGCACCGCCAAGCCCTGGTCGTGGGCGGCCTTCATCGCGCCCGCAATCTGGATAATGTAACTCCAGAGCGTCCGCTCCGGCACGTGAGGCTGGGCGACCTGCAATCGACCATGTACGAACGTTGGCGGGCGGGGTTTGATATGCGCGTCGTACAGCGTTTCGGCGTTCGGGTGGTAGGTGTAGGCAACGACAAGTGCTGGGAGTGGTTGAGAAAGGGCCAGGAGAAGTGAGTGACGGACGGACAGTTGTCACCAAAGGAGCGAGTCGTGAACGCTTCATGCACCGGGACGATATTGGGGTGGCGGAGCTGTGACCATTGCTCGATTGACTGGAACGCAGCTTGATGTACCAGACGAAAGTCTTTTCTCATGTGTCATTTAATGGGGCCCATGCGAAATGTGGACACGAGGGCATACCTGATACCCGTCGCAAGACGTGACTACGGCTATCTTTACCCGTCGCTCGGTACACTGTACTGTACCAATTACCAAACTTGCGGCGCTCGCCTGTCGTGCTTTCGAGAGGGACGAGTGTGTGGTAGCCCTGTATTTCATCCGGAAGATTTAGCCCGGGCGCAGGCGCTGTGTGGACGATCTCTGAACGCAATAACAGGTCGGCGTATAGGTTCGGAGAGATGAAATGCGAAGGTGGCGGCGAGGGCGGAGGGTGAGAATACAAGTGGTAGTTGAGCTAAAATAAAATAAAAACTTGGCGTGAGACATCGTGAATGGAATGTTAAAGTTAAATTATGAATGAGCGTACCGGCTGGCGGATGAAAGTCGACTGCGGGGGGTAATAATCAAAACTTTGCTCATACTCGGGCTGGAACTGCGATTCGTATAGGTTGTCATATGGATTTACGTCGAGCTGAAAGATATTACGTCCATCTCAAACACGACACAGCACACATGCCATACGCACGGCTTGCATCTGGGGAACCACGGCTTCTGGGGTGTACATGTTATACAAGCCGTTGTTGTCACTCGAGATATAATAGTTGGGATCGTAAGGGTCGTGCTCGTCATACTCGGTCGCGGGTGGGGAAGTCGATAGCGAGCTTCTGTCGTTAGTCAGCAACCCGACCTAACCGAGACTAGGACGAAGGATGACCCACGCTATGGGTGGGGTCTGCGCCTGCGCACGGGAAAGAGTGGGAGATGCTGGGGGGAGTGACGAGGATCTTGGAACGAATACAGGGGCATTCACGGCCTGAGAAAGCTTCGCGGTGGATGTAGGGGTTTCGGGTTGAGGCCTGAGTAGATTTGGTTGGCCTGTGCGACGGGAACCACTTGCAGAAACAGAAAGATAAGGGTGCTCACGTCGACGTAGAAGGCGGGGTTGTTGGACGCTAGCGAATTGTTCGTTAGGATTTGGTGCCACATCGGCGGTGGCCCGAGCTCACCGGAGGATGAGAATAGATACAGCCTTTATCTTGAAATTTACATGAACTACGCGGGGTTCAATCGAAACAGTCACCGATGGTGGGTCTGATACACTCACCCGTAGATGAGAATATTCCTACATTGTCGTTGGGTAGAATCTACAAAGGCGGGGTCCGGGTGAGGACAAAGGGGGAAAAAATGGAAAGTAGATTACCTTTCTTCGGAGACGTTTTAGTCGGGTCAGCCAAGGCCGTGGTCGGGGCAACGATCTTTACAGCAGCACTGGCAGACTGTGGCCTAGCAAAAAAGGCCATGGTCGCCTGTGAGGTGTAGGAGAAGGAGAGGCGAGGCGCGGCGCGGCGGGACTGAGCGTCCGGGGGCTATTGACTCACAGCACAGTAAACAAGGGCCCACAACAGCTATACTGTACATACCACTGCACACATCCAATGTCCAGCTTAGCCAGAGATGCTGCATCATTCAAAAATACCCTTCAAGGTGCCAATATGACCTCTTGGCATTCTAGTCAAGCTTCCGCGTCCTCGTCTCAACCTACAACACCACCGGACAGCGACGCGAACAAGAAGAAGAAGCGGCCAAAAGCGAGCATGTCTCGTTCTTTGCCTCTCTTTCTTCTGCTTCATTGACTTTCGCGCTTAAGCCGTCGTGTACTCTCAACCCGCCGACACTGGGACAGGCACCGATGTGAACACTCAGTTGCTCTATGCGATCAATCATCTCAAGGTATGTTACCTCTCCTCAGAGCTTTCTGAGAGTGATGCACGTTCACCCTTACTAGGCGAATAATGGGCCTATGCGCCTGGAAGATCTAGCAATCACGACCCAAACACCTCTTGACACCGACAAGGTCCTCTTTGAAAAGTTTAAATCTCACGAGCGGGTGGAGTTTGACCCGAAGACCAATCTGTACTCATTTAAAGTGAGTCGCTCGTCCCTCTCCCCTGTCATTGAGTCCTGACGCGCAGTCCAGCATGACTACAGCTTTCGGAGCAAAGCGGCCTTGCTTACGGAGATCCAGCGATCTACACGACGCGGCGGCGGCATTTCCGTGCGCACGCTCAAAGAGTCATGGAAAGATTCATCTACCGCAGTCGAAGAACTCGAGAAGGAAGGCGATGTATTTGTCACACGCACGCTCAGAGATGGCCAGATGCGTATGGTGTTTTGGAATGAGCTCAAAGCGGACCCCGCCGAGCTGGCAGAGGAAGGACCTGACGCGGTTGCGAAGCGGGACGCCAGCAAGAATGGAACAGGGCTCAGCGTCGAGAAAGGTGAGAGCAACTGTGAAAGTTCGCTCTCCTCTGACACTTGGTAGAATTTTACGATTTGTGGCACAACCTGAGCGTACCGAATGACGTCGATCTACTCAAGCAACTCCAGTCTGGTATGCCATCGTTTTTTATTATTACGACGGCTTACCCTCTGACCTGCTGTCTCTTCAAGGTGGGCTACAGGAGACGGCCTCGGAGGCCCCGGTCATAAAGACGCCAGTTGGCAAGAGGAAAGGCAAAAAATCGGCGACACGGCAGCGCACCGCCCGACTTACAAACACTCACTTGAAGGATACGGGGATCGACCTGAGCAAAGATTATGTGGCACCTGGAAAATGATGAGTTCAGTTCCATTCCAGAGCCCACTAAATACATTTAATCACAGTACATGTATTCTACCTTTTGACTTCTATCAATTAAAACGATCTTCGTGGACAACTCCGTTGGTGATCAGTGCTCTCAGTCCTACCTCTCAGGTTCAACTAACATAGTCGAGCCCTGGCATGGGTCGGTAAGCGTGACGGACACCCATTCCCCCCCTTGACGACACAGCAAGGCTTTTATAATTTTTTAAAAAAGAGTGCGTTACAAGTAAGGATTGTAACTAGACATCACAGAATAATGCGTTTGGTACTGACGCGGTCCATCGGCACCGGAGCCTCTTGTCGGCATCGGCGCTTACAAACTGATGGCTGAAAGCGACGCGCGGCCCGGCATTTGCGCAGCGCTGGTTACTACTCCGCAGCATCTCTTAATCGGAGACTGCGGCTCGCCGCCCTGAAAAATAGTGGAGGTTCGGGTGTATATATCGTCCGTGGTCTTATCAGCTCACCTAAATCTATCAGATGTGATACCATCACAATGGGTTACAAAACGGGACTGGTCTGGAGCCCGAGGCCTTTCAACCCCCACAGTCATTCGTCCATCTAATACTTCCATGTTGCAGCAACTGCTCTGTGTCCTCTCGTTCCTGCTAGCAGTAGCGGCCTTTGTGCTCCCATCCGTACCTTCTCGTTCTAGCGACGGTCCACTTCAGGCCACTTTTCAAGTGAAGTCCGGGAACCCGGCGAATGGGTCGGATCGAGAGTGGAACTTGCCCCCGGACCTGAATTCGACCCACCACCTCATTTTCAACAGTGTAAGCAGTTTGCTACAACGGTGGCCAAACATTCTCCGTAGAAATGGTGCGTTACATTTTCACTCATCTCACGTAAAGGTGGGTCCACTACTCGCATCCTGCACCAGGTCACAGTCTTGTACCCGCGACAGTCCCCAAAGGAACGATTCTATACCACGGACGCACGGACGGTCGAATCCCAAATGAACCCGAATGGCTCGCGTTCGACTTTGAACATGCTTACTTGTTCGGTTTTGGGCCCAGCTATGTGATCTCGCTGCAAGCAAAGCGCGATCTCCGTCTTGTATACTTTGATGGATCGAGCGCAGCGAAAATGAAGGACGGTCCCATGGACTCCCAGGATGTTATCTTGTGGGGGCGGCCCCAGCCAGACAAGTACTTCTCAGAACGGGAGCGCATCAAGGCTTTATGTGATTGGGGCAGGTCATTTGGCCTAGATGGCTTCGTTCGAATGGAATTTCATTTGTGCGTGCGTGCTATTACTGAATGCCCTGCCTTGGGTGCTGATTTGGGACAGCGAGGTTATGATATGCGATGTTTTGGACCCCATGGAAGTCGTCACCTTTCTCAGTCTTTTACCCAAGAATCAGACGTCCACACCCAGGCGCCCGGGCCCGGGCCCGCCCCCGGGTGATCCACACCGCCCAAAGCGTCCCATTCCATTCCCCTCACCACCTTCGTCAAAACCTCCATCTGGCTGGCGTGGTTCGCTCCCGAGTGACCACCGCAGTGCCCTTGAGGCATATCTCGCTGGAGGTTGGCACGACCGCGCGCCGGGAGAAACACGCGTCCACCTGGACTACTCGGGACTCGTCACCTTTTACGATCCTTCACTGACGAGCCTCGTCGAATCGCGCCGCGGCAAGGATAGGTTACACCTTCGTTTGGAAGGGATTTCGGTGCTGGATTCTGAGCGAGTACGAGCAGAGCTGCAGACGGTGCTCACGCGCGAGCAAGACGGGGGGAGCGGCATCGATTGGGGCAGCATCGCACGAGTCGTCACGGAGCGCTATGCTGGTCGCCTCGAGTATCTGCGTTTCCTGCTCTCGCCGAACACGACGTTCGCGGATCCTCTCGAGCGAGCTACCATAGCGCGCGCGCAACTGCTCGTCATGCTCGCGCCATATGTCACAACAACGGACGTCCCAGAGCGGCTTCCCGCATCGGCAGACTTGAGTTGGGTTGCACCGATCGCGCAACGTTGCGCAACGACGCAGACGTCTCACATTCCGCTGGGCATGCTCACGCCGCAGGAGGCACGCATCCATGCTGCAGTGGAGAACACGCTTCAAGAAATATGTCGGCGACTGGTGCTTGTGTGGGTCGAGTTCTTCGATATTGAAGCGGCAGACGAGGCGAGAGCTACAGACGCTTCTGAAATGGCGCATGAGCAGATTTCTGAGCTGATGGTGTGGCTTGATTGGTCGGTATGGGTGCGGTGTGAGCCTGGTTGCAGTCTTGGGGTACGTCGCTTGGTTCTCTATTTTTTTTTAGCGAGGACTGACAGGCGCATTGGCGGTGAACAGGAGGTTTGTTACATTCCGGCGTGGCCGTTTCAAATGATAGGAGGTGACCCGTATGACATGACGCCTCGTTGTGTATCGCTCAAAGATACGGATCATCAATGATACCTGCACTGATACCTGCACTTTCTTTCTCTTTGGGCTGTTGAGAGTGGAGTCCCAGTCCTAATCAGGTCCTAATCAGCGCTTGTCAACATTCCCAAAACCAAAAATCGGTACGAGATGCTGTACAGCTCGAAGATCCTTACGACGTCGTGTTCTGCGTGCTGAGGAGGGATGCGCTCGAGGCGGCGCGCCTCAGCGGCAGCGGCACGCCGCACTTCACTGGTTCGGCGCCCACTGGGAGAGTGTCGACGCGACGAATGAACAAGTCCAGCTCGTCCTCACCCTCTACGCCATTTCTTGCGCCGTGTAGGTCGGTATTTCCAGGCTCGAGACGTGGTGTTGGTGGCGGCGAGTCAAGAATAGTGCCTTCTGTTGTTTGGAGGGTGACTCGTCAACGGCGGTACTAGTAGCAAACTTGGAGCTGACTTCGACAGTTGAGAGTTTCTTGCGAGAACTTTCGTGGCATGTTGGAAGCGCAACGATGGGAGAGGAGTACGATGTCGGCCATATCTCACGGTGTCGCGAGCGGAGGCCGGCGTGTCATGGGATAGGGGTGGGTGCCAACTCGGCACGGGGAGAGTGGAAGAATCAATGCTCCCAGTCCTGCTCTCAGGCTCAACCATTGTAACATAATCGAGCCCTGGCTTGGGTCGGTAAGCGTGACGAACGTTCCCCCCCTTCACGACACACCAATTTTTTTACAAAAAATAGAAGAGTTCGTTGAGCGGCTGCTAGACATCATGCATCATTCGAGTTTGGTCACGGTAGTGTTTTAAGGTTAGCTTATACACCCACCTGAGCCAGCGCTCACAAACTGATCATCATTGGGCCCGGGCTGTTACAGTACAGTACTCTCCAGACTAGTCCCGTTCTGTAACCCATTGTAATGGGATGGGCCAATCTCAACTGGTAGACAAGACCACAAAATGGCTGTGCAGTGGCACTGTGCACGAATTCAATACTATGCCTGATCACTTTCGGACGCGACCACTGAGTCAAACACATCGATTTTCTCGCTCGCCTCTGGCTCAATTTCCCAAATTAAATACACAGTGTCTAGTACCACTCTTTAATACACTCGAACATTTTTTTTGTTAAAATCTTGTTGTGTTGTCAGGCTTGCCGACCAACGCCGTGTCGGGGTTCAATTTAGTGGCTGACTACTGGGGAAGTGCACGTCAAACGGGACCCTGACTAAGCGTAACCGTCTGACTCAGTGGTCGCGTCCGAATGAGTGATCATGATCAGGTCATAGTAAGCTTCAAGTCTCGACTGGGCGGCAAGCTGCAGTGCAGTCTTTGATAAGTGATGCTGGGGAGTAGTAACCAGTCCACCCGGGCGTCGCTTTCAGTAGTTATTGTTCTAGCGCTCTTATCGGCTGTCCGTCTACCGCCATGATGCGGAAACTACTCTATGTCCTCTCGTTCCTGCTAGCAGCAGCAACGGCCTTTGTGCTCCCATCCGCGCCCTCTCGTTCCGACGACGGTCCACTTCAGGCCACTTTTCGAGTGCAGCCCGGGAGCAATGAGTCTGATCGGGAGTGGAACTCGCCTCCAAACGCGAATTCGACCCACCACCTCATTTTCAACAGCGTAAGCAGTTTGCTACAACGGTGGCCAAACACCCTCCGCAGAAATGGTGCGTTACATTTTCGCCCATCTCACGTAGCCTAAAGGTGTGCCCACACTCGCATCCTACACTAGGCCACAGTCTTGTACCCGCGACAGTTCCCAAAGGGACAATTCTATACCACGGGCGCAAAGACGGTCGAATTCCAAATGAACCCGAATGGTTTGCGTTCGACTTTGAACACGCCTACTTGTTTTGCTATCAGTCCTGCTATGTGATCTCGCTGCAAGCAAAGCGCGATCTCCGTCTTGTATACTTTGATGGATCGAGCGCAGCGAAAATGAAGGACGGTCCCATGGACTCCCAGGATGTCATCTTGTGGGGACGACCTCAACCGGACAAGGCCTCATCAGAACAGGAGCGCATCAAGGCTTTATGTGATTGGGGCAGGCCATTTGGTCTAGATGGTTTCGTTCGAATGGAGTTTCATTTGTGCGTGCATACCATTGCTGAATGCTCTGCCTCGGATGCTGACTTACGACAGCGAGGTTATGATATGCGATGTTTTGGACCCCATGGAAGTCGTCACCTTCCTCGGTGTCTTACCCAAGAAGCAAATGACCACACCCAGGCGTCCCCCGGGCTTTCCGCCCCTTCCAAAGCCCCCCATTCCGATCCCTTTACCACCACCATCCAAGCCTCCATCAGGCTGGCATGGCTCACTCCCGAGTGACCACCGCAGTTTCCTCGAGGCATATCTCGCGGGGGGTTGGCATGACCGCGCGCCGGGAGAAACACGCGTCCACCTGGACTACTCGGGGCTCGTCACATATTACGATACTTCTCTGACGAGCCTTATCGAATCGCGCCACGGCAAGGATAGGTTACACCTTCGTTTGGAAGGGATTTCGGTGCTGGACTCTGAGCGAGTACGTGCCGAGCTGCAGACGGTGCTCACGCGCGAGCAAGACGGGAGAAGCGGCGTCGATTGGGGCAGCATCGCGCGAGTCGTCACGGAGCGCTATGCTGGTCGCCTCGAGTATCTGCGTTTTCTACTCTCACCGAACACGACGTTCGCGGATCCTCTCGAGCGAGCTACCACAGCGCGCGTGCAACTGCTCGTCATGCTCGCGCCATATATCACAACAACGGACGTCCCAGAGCGGCTTCCCGCATCGGCAGACTTGAGTTGGGCGGCACCGATCGCGCAACGTTGCGCAACGACGCAGACGTCGCATATTCCGCTTGGCATGCTCACGCCGCAGGAGGCACGCATCCATGCTGCAGTTGAGAACACGCTTCAAGAAATATGTCGGCGACTGGTGGTTGTATGGGTGGAGTTGTTCGACATAGAGGCGGCAGACGAGGCGAGAGCTACAGACGCTTCTGAAATGGCGCATGAGCAGATTTCTGAGCTGATGGCGTGGCTTGATTGGTCTGTGTGGGTGCGTTGCGAGCCCGGGTGCGGTCTTGGGGTACGTCGCTTGGTTCTCAATTTTTGGGCAAGGACTGACAGGCGCGTTGGCGGTGAAGGAGGCTTGTTACATTCCAACGTGGCCGTTCCCCATGGGAGGTGATCCATATGACATGACACCTCGTTGTGTATCACTCGAAGACACGACTGATTAGTGATACCCGCATATTATATGACTTCCTCTTTCTCTTTGTGCTGTTGAGAGTGGAGTCTCAGTCTAAAATCAGGGTCCACTCACTGCTAGTCGATATTCTGAAAACCAAAATTTGGTACTGTTCCGACAACAGCAACGTTTTTCTCACGGGAGTTTTGGTTGCAGAAAATATTTGCAGTCAAGAACCCCATGATAACGGTAACCGGCAACACTGACACTTGCAGACCGAGAGTTACAAGATAACTGCTCCATAAATCTTTTCCTTCTCTTTCGACCCCAATATATATATACGGCGCGCGCGCTTGAGTCTCGACGTGTTTGACTAGGGCAGGAAACGTAGATGCTCGAGGCGACCTGCGTACCGCTCCGTGACGACGCGCACGATGCTGCCCCAGTCAATGCCCCTCCCTCCGTCTCTTTCGTGCGTGAGTACCGTCCGCAATTCGTCACGTACTTGCTCGGTGTCCAGTGCAGAAATCCCCTCCAAATGAAGGTGCAACCTATCCTTGCCGTAGCGTGCTTCAACGAGGCTCGACAACGAAGGATCGTAAAAGGTGACGAGCCCCGAGTAGTCAGGGCGCACGTGCGCGGCCTCTGCTATGGCATAGGGCAATGACTTTGTGCAGAGGGGCTGTCAGATCCGACATGGTACATCCGTCTGCCACCCGTCTCCGAGGATAAGGGTCAGTACAGTATGCCCAGAGGTGGGCAAAGCCAAGCAGTCAGTAGCGGTTTCGAACCTGCGAAAGTTCTCGTCAGGGGGCACCGCTACCCCGACCGCTGCGCCTTCCGAGGCCATTTAGGGAGCCTACCAGTTTTACGACCTACCAGGGGAGTTGGCCAGCATAGCACGGCGCGGCGCGACCCCTGGTGGACTGGTTGCAGTTGGGGCGAGTGTGAGCGGGGACGAGGGAGGCTTCCTGCTCGGCTTATATAGCCAGCTAGCCAGCGCGCAGCCAAAACGGGAAACCCCTTTCAGGGCCCCGGCTGCTCTTTTTCGACCCCCATCAGCGAGGTCATATCGCTGGGACCCCTCTGCCATCCGAAGATCCGATAGCGGCAAAGTCGTGTTTCCCCGGTTGTGCCAAGTTCCCGCAACAAGCGCCTCAAAGGCATTGCGGCGCACGCATGTCTGGGGCGTAAGTACTGCGTAAGTAACGAGGCGCTAAAGTTGGGTGTGGGAAATTACACGTGATTGATTAGGAGCCTCTTACGAATCGGGAAGGAGTCTGCCTGCTGTGACATCATTTGTTGGTAGTGTTGGTTAGTGCACCCGGCCTCTTATCACTCGCAAACTGATCATCATCGGGTTAGTACTCTCCAGACTGGTCCCGTTTTGTAACCCATTGTAGTAGAATTGGCCACTCTTAACTGGTAGACAAGACCACAAAATGGGCGTGCACGAATTCAATATGCATTCAAACTTCAAGCCTCGACAATTTTTCTGGGCGGCAAGCTGCAGTCTCCGATAAGTGATGCTGCGGAGCAGTAACCAGTCCTGTGCAAAAGCCAGGCTTCGGTTTCGGTGATCCGAGTCATCGTTCAACCGCTCTTATCGGCTGTCCATCTACCCCCATGATGCGGAAACTACTCTATGTCCTCTCGTTCCTGCTAGCAGCAACGGCCTTTGTGCTCCCATCCGCGCCTTCTCGTTCTGACGACGGTCCACTTCAGGCCACTTTTAGAGTGCAGTCCGGGAGCAATGGGTCTGATCGGGAGTGGAACTCGCCTCCGAACCCGAATTCGACCCACCACCTCATTTTCAACAGTGTAAGCAGTTTGCTACAACGGTGGCCAAACACCTTCCGCAGAAATGGTGCGTTACATTTTAACCCATCTCACGTAAAGGTGTGCCCACACCTACACTAGGCCACAGTCTTGTACCCGCGACAGTTCCCAAAGGGACAATTCTATACCACGGGCGCACGGACGGACGAATTCCAAATGAACCCGATTGGCTTGCGTTCGACTTTGAACACGCTTACTTGTTCTGCCTTCAATCCTGCTATGTGATCTCGCTGCAAGCAAAGCGCGATCTCCGTCTTGTATACTTTGATGGATCGAGCGCAACGAAAATGAAGGACGGTCCTATGGATTCTCAGGATGTTATCGTGTGGGGACGACCTCAACCGGACAAGGCCTTCTCGGAACGGGAGCGTATCAAGGCTTTATGTGATTGGGGCAGGCCATTTGGTCTAGATGGTTTCGTTCGGATGCAGTTTCATTTGTGTGTGCATACCATTGCTGAATGCGCTGCCTCGAATACTGACTTACGATAGCGAGGTTATGATATGCGATATTTTGGACCCCATGGAAGTCGTCACCTTCCTTCGTCTCTTGCCCCAGAGCCAAACGACCATACCCAGGCCTCCCCCGGGCTTTCCCCCCCTTCCAAAGCTTCCCATTCCGATCCCTTTACCACCTCTATCCAAGCCTCCATCAGGCTGGCATGGCTCACTCCCGAGCGACCAACGCAGTTTCCTCGAGGCATATCTCGCGGGGGGTTGGCACGACCGCGCGCCGGGAGAAACACGCGTCCACCTCGACTACTCGGGGCTCGTCACCTTTTACGATACTTCTCTGACGAGCCTTATCGAATCGCGCCACGGGAAGGATAGGTTACACCTTCGTTTGGAAGGGATTTCGGTGCTGGACTCTGAGCGAGTACGTGCCGAGCTGCAGACGGTGCTCGCGCGCGAGCAAGACGGGGGGAGCGGCGTCGATTGGGGAAGCATCGCGCGAGTCGTCACGGAGCGCTATGCTGGTCGCCTCGAGCATTTGCGTTTCCTTCTCTCACCAAACACGAAGTCCGCGGACGCACTTGAGCGAGCTGCCGTTGCACGCGAGCAGCTTCTCGTCATGCTCGCGCCATACATCACAACAACGGACGTCCCAGAGCGGCTTCCCGCATCGGCCGGCTCGAGTTGGGCAGCACCGATCGCGCAACGTTGCGCAACGACGCAGACATCGCATATTCCGCTGGGCGTGCTCACGCCGCAGGAGGCACGCATCCATGCTGCAGTGGAGAACACGATCCAAGAAATATGCCGGCGACTGGTGGTTGTGTGGGTCGAGTTCTTCGATATTGAAGCGGCAGACGAGGCGAGAGCTACAGACGCTTCTGAAATGGCGCATGAGCAGATTTCTGAGCTGATGGCGTGGCTTGATTGGTCTGTGTGGGTGCGGTGCGAGCCCGGGTGCGGTCTTGAGGTCCGTCGCTTGGTTCTCTATCTTTTGGGGCGAGGACTGACAGGCACGTTGGCGGTGAAGGAGGTTTGTTACATTCCAACGTGGCCGTTCCCCATGGGAGGTGACCCGTATGACATGACACCTCGTTGTGTATCACCCAAAGACATGACTGATTAGTGATCAAGATCTCACTACAATCCTCAGATGAATAAGTTGTCATGCAATTATAACAACTAAGATACTGTGCATACACTTCAGACCATAGGGTTTGTCATGATGCTATTACCATCACATTGTACATTGTGATGCACTGTTAGTTCAAATAATGATCAAAAAATGTACATTACATCAGATCTTTATGATTATATCTCTGAATGATGACATTGTAATCTCCCAGGGAATTTTGAGATGCCCAGGCTCAGGTGTGTAACAAGCGCCTCAAAGGCATGTTGGGGGCCAGATGCGTGGGTGTGGGAAATTACACGTGATTGATTAGGAACCTCTTACCTGCTAGACTGAGTTTGGTAGTGTTTTAAGTAAGGTTAGCTTATACACCCGGCCTCTTATCGCTCGTCATCAGGTTGACACAGTACTCTCCAGACTGGTCCCGTTTTGTAACCCATTGTTATAGTTATAGAATTGGCCACTCTAGACAAGACCACAAATGCACGAATTCAATATGCATTCAAACTTCGAGTCTCGACAATTTTCTAGTGCGACAAGCTCAGGCTGCAGTCTCCGATAAGTGATGCTGCGGAGCAGTGACCAGTCCTGTGAAAAGGCCGGGCGTCGCTTTCAGTGGTCCGAGTCATCGTTCAACCGCTGTTATTGGCTGCCCATCTACCGCCATGATGCGGAACCTGTTCTATGTCCTCTCGTTTCTGCTAGCAGCAACGGCCTTTGTGCTCCCATCCGCGCCTTCTCGTTCTGACGACGGTCCACTTCAGGTCACTTTTCGAGTGCAGTCCGGGAGCAATGGGTCTGATCGGGAGTGGAACTCGCCTCCGAACCCGAATTCGACCCACCACCTCATTTTCAACAGCGTAAGCAGTTTGCTACAACGGTGGCCAAACACCCTCCGCAGAAATGGTGTGTTACATTTTCGCCCATCTCACGTAGCCTAAAGGTGTGCCCACACTCGCACCCTACACTAGGCCACAGTCTTGTACCCGCGACAGTTCCCAAAGGGACAATTCTATACCACGGGCGCAAAGACGGTCGAATTCCAAATGAACCCGAATGGTTTGCGTTCGACTTTGAACACGCCTACTTGTTTTGCTTTCAGCCCTGCTATGTGATCTCATTGCAAGCAAAGCGCGATCTCCGTCTTGTATACTTTGATGGATCGAGCGCAGCGAAAATGAAGGGCGGTCCCATGGACTCCCAGGATGTCATCTTGTGGGGACGACCTCAACCGGACAAGACCTTCTCAGAACGGGAGCGCATCAAGGCTTTATGTGATTGGGGCAGGCCATTTAGTCTAGATGGTTTCGTTCGAATGGAGTTTCATTTGTGCGTGTATACCATTGCTGAATGTTCTTCCTCGGATACTGACTTACGACAGCGAGGTTATGATATGCGATGTTCTGGACCCCATGGAAGTCGTCACCTTCCTCGGTGTCTTACCCAAGAAGCAAATGACCATACCCAGGCGTCCCCCGGGCTTTCCGCCCCTTCCAAAGCTCCCCATTCCCATTCCGATCCCTTTTCCACCTCCATCCAAGCCTCCACCAGGCTGGCATGGCTCACTCCCGAGTGACCACCGCAGTTTCCTCGAGGCATATCTCGCGGGGGGTTGGCATGACCGCGCGCCGGGAGAAACACGCGTCCACCTGGACTACTCGGGGCTCGTCACATATTACGACACTTCTCTGACGAGCCTTATCGAATCGCGCCACGGGAAGGATAGGTTACACCTTCGTTTGGAAGGGATTTCGGTGCTGGACTCTGAGCGAGTACGTGCCGAGCTGCAGACGGTGCTCACGCGCGAGCAAGACGGGGGGAGCGGCGTCGATTGGGGAAGCATCGCGCGAGTCGTCACGGAGCGCTATGCTGGTCGCCTCGAGTATCTGCGTTTCCTTCTCTCACCAAACACGAAGTCCGCGGACGCACTCGAGCGCATTGCGATAGCGCGCGCGCAGCTTCTCGTCATGCTCGCGCCATATATCACAACCACGGACGTCCCAGAGCGGCTTCCCGCATCGGCCAACTTGAGTTGGGTTGCGCCGATCGCGCAACGTTGCGCGACGACGCAGACGTCGCATATTCCGCTGGGCATGCTCACGCCGCAGGAGGCACGCATCCATGCTGCAGTTAAGAACACGATTCAAGAAATATGTCGGCGACTGGCGGTTGTGTGGGTCGAGTTCTTCGATATTGAAGCGGCAGACGAGGCGAGAGCTACAGACGCCTCTGAAATGGCGCATGAGCAGATTTCTGAGCTGATGGCGTGGCTTGATTGGTCTGTGTGGGTGCGGTGCGAGCCCGGGTGCGGTCTTGGGGTACGTCGCTTCGTTCTCTATCATTTTTCGAGGACTGACAGGCGCGTTGGCGGTGAACAGGAGGTTTGTTACATTCCATCGTGGCCGTTCTCAATGGGAGGTGACCCATATGACATGACTCCTCGTTGTGTATCGCTCGAAGATACGGATCTTCAATGATACCTGCACTTCCTTTCTCTTTGTTCTGTTGAGAGTGGAGTCCCACTCACTGCTAGTCGACATCCTGAATACCAAAAATTGGTACGGGGCGCTGTACAGTTCGAAGAGAGGTTGAGATTGAATGTATGTTCCGACAACAGCAACGTTTTTCCTACGGGAGTTTTGCTCGCAGAACACATTTGTAGTCAAGAACCCCATGATACGCGTGACGGCGGTGACACTGACACTTGCAGACCGAGAGTTACAAGATAACTGCTCCATAGACCTTTTACTCTCTTTCGACCCCAATATATATATTTTCACCACTTACAAGCAACTATGTTATTTACTCTGACTCGGAAGTCTAATCAGGGAAGTAAGTCTGCTGACATAAATAAGAGTTTATGGTTTAGGATCACGCTGTGATTTAAGAAAAGTGTTGACAGGCGCTTTGCTAGATCCGTACCCACTCACAGAAGTAGAAAGAGAAAGAGAGAAGATGCCACGTCGCCTGCCCTTGCGGCCACCCTCTTCGTTCCGCGGAGCACGTCCTGCTCCACTGCCCGCGGTTCGTCCAACCACGCCTCTCCTACGCCCTCCTTAGTGCGGCGTGGAACCCTATCCGCCCCCTCATCCCCTACGCCGCCCTCTTCTCCACCAGGAAGGGGGCCGAGAAGCTTTGCAAGTTTCTCCAATTCACGCGCGCCCTCTCCCGGCCCTCTCCCGGTCCGCCCCTGCCGCCGCCCGAGCCTGACTGAATCCCCTGAACCCGGGGTTTGTATTTCCCCTTTCCTTCGTTCCTCGTGTCCGATCTAACCGAACTTATTGCCTCACCCGCAAATGTAACACTACGCCTCACGGCACTATGTATCCCGGGCGGCCCTAGAGGCTGCCTCGTTTGTTTAACTTACCGACTCGTGTTCCGCTTCTCGCTTCTCGTCTCGGGGCCACCTTCTGATTAGGACTAACGTGTTTCATAATTGTAACGGCTCGTAGTTACGACTGGTCTGTGCCTCCGGTGTATAACCCAGTAATAAAATGGAAAAAAAAAAAAAAAAAGAGAGAAGATGATGTGATTTGCGGGTATCATCAATGAGCCGCATGTGTGAGCGATATGCAACGAGGTGTCATGTCATACGGATCATCTTCTTGTAAAAACGGCCACGATGGAGCGTAACAAGTCTCCTGTTCGCCGCCAACGTGCCCGTTAGCTCCTACTTGGGGAAACAGAGAACCAAGCGACGTACCCCAAGACTGCAACCAGGCTCGCACCGCACCCACTCTGGCCAGTCAAGCCAGGCCATCAGCTCAGATATGTGCCCACGTGCCATTTCAAGAACTTCCGTAGCTCCCGCTTCGTCTGCCGCTTCCACGTCGAAGAACTCCACCCACAACAGAACTAGCCGTCGACATATTTCGTGAAGCGTGTTCTCGACTGCCGCATGGATGCGTGCCTCCTGCGGCGTGAGCATGCCAAGCGGAATGTGCGACGTCTGCGCCGTGGCGCAACGCAGCGCGACCGGTGCTGCCCAACTCAAGTTAGCCGATGAGGGAAGCCGCTTTGGGACGTCCGCTGTCGTGACATATGACGCGAGCATGACGAACAGCTGCGCGCGCGCGACGGCAGCTCGCTCGAGTGAGTCCGCGAACGTCGTCGTATTTGGCGAAAGTAGGAAGCGCAGATGCTCGAGGCGATCGGCGTAACGGTCCGTGACGGCTCGCGCGATGCTGCCCCAGTCGACGCCACTCCCTCCGCCTGGCTCACGCGCGAGCACGGTTTGCAGCTCGGCACGTACTCGCTCGGAATCTGATGCCGAGATCCCATCCAAATGCAGGTGCAATCTATCCTTTCCATGGCGTGATTCGACAAGGCTCAACAATGAAGGATCGTAAAAGGTGACGAGTCCCGAGTAGTCCAGGCGCACGCGTGTTTCCCCCGGCGCGCGGTCGTGCCAACTTCCTGCGTTATATGCCTCGCGGGAACTGCGGCGTCCACTCGGTAGTGTGCCACGCCAGCCGGTCGGGAGCTTGGATGGAGGTGGTGGGGGGAGTGGAAACGGAAAGCCAGGGAAACCCCTGGGTATGGTCGTTTCATTTTTGGGTATGAGATTGAGGAAGGTGACGACTTCCATGGGATCCAGAACATCGCACATCATAACCTCGCTGTTATAAGTCAGCACCACGGGTGACGTCGTATTTAGGTATAGCATACACGCACAAATGAAACACCATCCGGACGAAGCCATCTAGACCAAACGGTCTTCCCCAACCACAGAGAGCCTCGATGCGCTCAATTTCGGAGAAGTACTTGTCTGGTTGGGGCCGTCCCCACAAGAGGACATCCTGTGAGTCCATGGGACCGTCATTCATTTTCGCTGCACTTGATCCATCAAAGTATACAAGACGGAGATCGCGCTTTGCTTGTAGAGAGAACACATAGCAAGGCCCACGGCAGAATAAGTAAGCATGTTCGAAGTCGAACGCAAGCCAATCGGGTGTATTTGGGATTTGGCCGTCTGTGCGCCCGTGGTATAAAATTGTCCCTTTGGGGATTGTCGTGGGAATAATACTGTGCCCTAGCGTAGGAAACGAGTGAGCACACCTTTACGTGAGACCGGTGATAATGTAGTAACGCACCATTCCTGCGGAGGGTGTTAGGCCATCGTTGTAGCAAACCGCTTACGCTATTGAAAATTAGATGGTAGGTAGAATTAGGGTTTGGGGGCAAGTTCCACCCCCGATGCGCAGACGTTGAGCTCTCGGGAGGTGCTCGAAAAGTGTCCTGAAGTAGACTGTCGCTAGCACGCGAAGGCACGAATCGGAGCACAAACGCCGTTGCTGCTAGCAGGTCCAGGAGGACATCGCAATAGAGCCACCGCATATTGGTGAAGATGCAGCGACGGGCCGATGCCACCCCTGACTTTAAACTCACATCTAATACTGGTATCGCACTGTGAAGAAAAACCTACGGTAAGGGGGAATGGCACGGATATTCGATCGTGGCCCAGGTTGTGCATTCGGAATGACATGCTCAATTGTAGAAGTTCACCCCATGGGTACTCAAACTGCCCAGTCCGTTCTAGAAAAACTGCTCGATGTGCTCAGTGCTCACCAACGAATCTTATGAAGCTTCACGCGGAAGACAGTTGCTACTGTTTCTCGTGAGAATTCGGATAGCTGTTTGCATATGGCGCGGAGGCATTGTACTTAAACGAATGAGATCTAAGCAGCCTATTAATTGACAACGGAAGAAAGAGTGGGTTGGGCCTGCTGCTGCACGCTTTGCGAGCCTACCGGAATCGGACCGGACCCGGGCTGGCACTTTCAATTCCCTTATGCGTGATTACGCCCAATTGCAGCCAGAGTCGTTGTATGCCATTGTGTGAGCCTTGACTGATAAAAATAAGAACAAGTTAACCGAGACCAAACAACAAGCCGTGTGTACACAAATTCTTTGCATCTTCGAGTCTCCCCAGCCACGTTCGCAGGGCAAGAAGCAAGGCAAGAAGTCCCTGACAGGCGACGGCTGCGGAGCAACTAGACCTGTCCGAACGTCCGACGTTCGTTTTGAGTCAACAGTCACCTTCACTTGTGATGTGGCAACTGCTTTGTGTCCTCCCGTACCTGCTAGCAGCGACGGGCTTTGTGCTCCCATCCGTGTCTTCACGTTCCAGTGACGGTCCACTTCAGGCCGCCTTCCGTGGACAGCCTGAGAGCCCGACGCCTGGATCGGATTGGGAATGGAATTTGCCTCCGAATCCGAATTCGACCCACCACCTCATTTTCAACAGCGTAAGCGGCTTGCTACAACAATGGCCCAACGCCCTCCGCAGAAATGGTGCGTCGCTTTAGATCTGCCCCGGTCTGCTCCGATCTCCTTCCTACGCCAGGTCACAGTCTTGTTCCCGCGACAATCCCCAAAGGGACAATCTTGTACCACGGGCGTGCTGACCCTCAAATGCCAATTTTACCTGATTGGGTTGCGTTTGACTTTGAACATTCTTACTTGTTTTGCCTTGAATCCTGCTATGTGATCTCGCTGCAAGCAAAGCGCGATCTCCGTCTTGTATACTTTGATGGTCTGAGTGCAGGAAAAAGGAAGGACGGTACTCTGGATTCTCAGGATGTCATTCTGTGGGGACGACCCCGACCAGACAAGTACTACTCAGAAGTAGAGCGCATCGAGGCTCTATGTGAATGGGGTAGGCCACTTGGCCTGGATGGTTTCGTTCGAATGGAGTTTGGATTGTGGGTGCATGCTATTGAATGTGTCGTTTCTCCGGGGTGTTGACCTATCGTAGCGAGGCCATGATATGCGATTTTCTGGACGCCGCCGAAGTCGTCACCTTCCTCGATGTCATACCCCAGAACCAATCGTCAATTCCCGAGCGTCTCCCGGGCATGCCGTCTCCACTCCCCCAACCAGGTCCGCCCAATCTCCCATCCGGTTGGCGTGGCCCACCCCCAGACATGCGCCGCAGTGTCTTTGAGGCATATTTTTCGGGGACTTGGCACAACCGCGCACCGGGGGAAACACGCGTACGCCCCGACTACTCCGGGCTCGTCACCTTCTATGACCCTTCATTGTCGAGCCTCGTTGAAGCACGCTATGGCAAGGATAGGTCACACCTTCGCTTGGATGGGATCTCTGCACTAGACTCCGAGCGAGTACGTGCCGAGCTGCAGACGGTGCTCACGCGTAAGCAACGCGGGGGAAGCGGCATTGACTGGGGCAGTATTGCGCGAGTCGTCACGGAGCGCTACGCAGGTCGCCTCGAGTATCTGCGTTTCCTGCTCTCGTCAAACACGTCGAGCGCGGATCCACTCGAGCGAGCTGCCGTTGCACGCGAGCAGCTGTTCGTCATGCTCGCGCCATATATCACATCCACGGACGTCCCAAAGCAGCTGCCCGCGTCGGCCGACTTGACTTGGGCAGCTCCGGTCGCGCGGCGCTGCGCCACGATCCAGACGTCGCTCATTCCGCTGGGCACGCTCACGCCGCAGGAGGCACGGATCCACGCTGCAGTGGAGAACACACTCCATGAAATATGTCGAAGGCTGGTTCTTGAATGGGTCGAATTCTTCGACGTAGAAGCGGCAGATGAGGCGGGAGCTACTGAAGCTATCGAAGTGGCGCGTGGGCACGTCTCTGAGCTGATGGCGTGGCTTGACTGGTCGGTGTGGGTGCGGTGCGAGCCCGGTTGCAGTCTTGGGGTACGTCGCTTGATCCTCTATTTTCCACATTGGGTCTGATGGGCGTCCTTGCGCTTTGGGGTATACAGGAGTTCTGTTACATTCCATCATGGCCGTACTTTGAAGAAGATGATCCAAACGACTTGACACCTCGTTGCAGATCGTTCGAGGGTTTTGCTCGTAGACCGGGTGTATCACATGCGGGAAACTAAGTCCGAGGGCTCGTTTATTGATCGCGTTCGTGACCACGTTTACCCATAAGACGATTCGCCATCGCTACTATCACTTCCTCTTGGTCGCACGGACGCACGTACAGTCAAATCCTTTCCCCTTTTCAAAGCAAGCTACATCTGCAGGGGATGAGCGACATGTAGCCAATATCCGATATGATATACTAAGGGGATCAAGTCCTCAACGCTTGGCTGGGAGCCGATGTACAAGACCGATAGTTCAGTTACTATGCGCTGGCTAGAATGAACTATCGCCTTGGCCAGTCGCATTCATGGGCGCGCAGTTCGGTGGTGCGGACCCGAAACTGACGGGCACAGTAATGGATGAATGACAACGTTGTGTTTTGTGATCCTGGCCCTTGTCCTGGCCTTTTCGTAGCTTTCAGCTTAAAGTATCTCAGGCCCGAGAAGCCTGAGCAGTTACCAACGTGGCTTGGGCCTGTCCAGGCTTTCAGGCCCACGGGTTCGTATCAGATGGAGAATAACTTCAAGTTGAAGTTACACGTGATGCCGTGCACTAGGTACTGTACATGTAACCGGGGGCGTGCACTGCGGTGACGAACAACTTGTACTGCCCGCCCCGTTTACCAGCCCATTATACAGTATGTAATGGTGTTGAGATCGAGGCCCGGAACGTTGCCGAAGACAACCCGAGGCCAGACCATATAATTATGTAATCGATAAATTACCGTAGAATAAGCCGGATATAATACCAGGGATCTGCGGAGATAGGAGCATAAGCTCTACTCCAAACTCTCACATACTCGTCCTTCTCACTCATATAAGCTGCCGGCCTCACTAAATCACAAGAAATGGTATGAACACCTTCTACTGACGAAAGTAATAATAAATTAGCCGAGACAGGGTGAGTGTGCACAAATTCCTTGACAAATTCTGTGTATCTTCAGAAGCCATGATCGGCCATGATCGCGGAGCCTGGGCCATCAAGGTCCCCAACGCAGGCGTCCGTTTTGAGTGGTCCACAAGTCACCATCGTCTATGATGTGGCAACTGCTCTGTGTCCTCCCGTACCTGCTAGCAACAACGGGCTTTGTCCTCCCATCCGTCCTTACTCTTTCCAGCAATGGTCCATTTCAGGCCGCCTTCCCTGGACAGGCCGAGAGCCTGACGCATGGATCGGATCGGGAGTGGAACTCGCTCCCGAACCCAAATTCCACCCACCACCTCATTTTCAACAGCGTAAGCGGCTTGCTACAACGATGGCCCAACACCCTCCGCAGAAATGGTGCGTCACTTTGAATCTGTGCCGATCTCGCCGATCTCACATGGAGCTACTTCCTACGCCAGGTCACACTCTTATTCCCGCGACAATCCCCAAAGGGACAATGTTGTACCACGGGCGTGCCGACTCCCAAATACCAATTTCACCCGATTGGGTTGCATTTGACTTTGAACTCTCTGCTATATTGTGCCGTCGGTCCTGCCATATGATCTCGCTGCAGGCAAAGCGCGATCTCCGTCTTGTATACTTTGATGGATTGAGCACAGCGAAAATGACGGACGGTCCCCTGGATTCTCAGGATGTCCTCTTGTGGGGGCGACCCCGACCGGACAAGTACTTCTCAGAAACAGAGCGCATCGAGGCTCTATGTGATTGGGGTAGGCCACTCGGTCTGGATGGCTTCGTTCGAATGGCGTTTCATTTGTGCGTGCATGCTATCACTGAATGTCTCGTTTTTTCCGGAATGCTGACCTGTCGTAGCGAGGTCATGATATGCGATTTTCTGGACGGCATGGAAGTCATCTCTTTCCTCGATCTCATACCCCTGGACCGATCGACCCTACCCAGGCATCTCCCGGGCATTCCGAGGCCACTCCCCCAGCCCAGCCCACCCAAGCTCCCATCCGGCTGGCGTGGCTCACCCCCGGACATGCGCCGCAATCTCTTTGAGGCGTACGTTACGGGAACTTGGCACGACCGCGCGCCCGGGGAATCGCGCGTGCGCCTTGACTACTCGGGGCTCGTCACCTTTTACGATCCTTCGTTGTCGAGCCTCGTTGAAGCACGCCACGGCAAGGATAGGTTGCACCTTCGTTTGGAAGGGATTTCTGCACTGGACACCGAGCGAGTACGTGACGAACTGCGGACGGTACTCACACGCGAGAGATACGGAGGGAGCGGGATCGACTGGGGTAGCATCGTGCGCGTCGTCACGGAGCGCTACGCCGGTCGCCTCGAGTATCTGCGTCTCCTGCTCTCCCCGGATACGGCGACGTTCGCGGACGCACTTGAGCGAGCTGCCGTTGCACGCGAGCAGCTGCTCGTTATGCTCGCGCCATATATCACAACAACGGACCTCCCACAGCAGCTGCCCACATCGGCTAACTTGAGTTGGGCTGCGCCGGTCGCGCAGCGCTGTGCCACGACACAGACTTCGCTCATCCCTCTCGACATACTTACGCCGCAGGAGGCACGGATCCATGCTGCAGTGGAGAACACGCTCCACGAGATATGTCGACGGCTGGTTCTCGTCTGGGCCGAGTTCTTCGACATAGAAGCGGCAGACGAGGCGGGAGCAACGGAAGCTACTGAAGTTGCGTATGGGCAGATCTCTGAGCTGATGTCGTGGCTTGATTGGTCAGAGTGGGTGCGGTGCGAGCCCGGGTGCGGTCTTGGGGTACGTCACTTGATCCTCTATTTTCCACATTGGATCTGACGAACGTCCTTGCGCTTTTGGGACGTACAGGAGTTCTGTTACATTCCGTCGTGGCCCTACTTTGGCGAGGATGATCTGTATAACATGACCCCTCGCTGCATTTCGTTCGAAGGTTTTGCCCGTGAGTCGGGTGTATCACACGATAGAAACTAAGTCCGAGGGCCCATTTGTTGATTGCGATTGCGACTGCGTTCACCACCAAGACGACTCACCATTCATTAGTACTCTCACTTTCCATTAGTCTGCGCGGACGCACGTACAATTGAATCCTTTCCCCATTTCAATGCAAGCTACGTCTGCAGGGGATGAGCGACGTGTATCCAATGTCCAATATGTTATACTAAGACTCCGCAGGGATCAAGTCATCAACGCTTGGCTGGGAGCCGATGTACAAGACCGATAGTTCAGCTACTGTGCACTGGCTAGAATGAACTACCGCCTTGGCCAATCGCATTCAAGGGCACGCAGTTCGGTAGTGCGGACACGAAACTGATGGGATACAGTAATGGATGAACGACAACGTCACGGTTGTGTTTTGTGATCCTGGCCCTTGTCCTGGCCGGGCTTTTCGTAGCTTTCGGCTTGAAATATCAATATCTCAGGCCTCAGAAGCCTGAGAAGTTACCAACGTGGCTTGGGCCTGCCCAGGCTTTGAGGCCCACGGGTTTGTATTAGATGGAGAATAACTTGAAGTAGGCCCCCCGATAATGCCGAATAAGGTCGGGTATGGATTTTGGCCGATTTTGGCCCTCGGGGGTTGACCGGAACTGGCCCAATTTGGGCCCTCATAGGTGGACATCGTACCCGGCAGTGGCCCAGCACCGGAAATCCTCGTGACATGGGTGGACTTTTGTACCCGACCTCTAGGGAGTGTAAAAAAATCGTAATAATTCAATAAAAATCGTAAAAAAAATCCTGCTACCTGTAAAATACTTGCGCAACCACATACATACGTCTAAGAAGTCCCTAGTCACCTGCGTCATCAATCGCGTCGCCTTCAACCCTATTTCTGCGCGAAGGCCTCAAAAGGCCCCTGACTGCCATAAGAACTGCCTGACGGTCAGAACTCAGGTCTCGGAAAATGTTTTCGAAAAGTCCTGGGAGGAGCTCAAGGAAGTTGCTTGCAGTGGACCGGCGAACCATACTCGGTGGTACCATGCAAAGGAACGCGAGTGAGGGGAGATGTGTGAAATACATGGTCCGTGTCGCCATGCACTCCATGGTTCGAAATTGGCGCTGTCGAATGTGCTGATAGCACCGCACTCCAAGGAAAGAGAGTGCGCCAATTGATGTAGTCGATGAAGTCCACGAGTGTTTTGCGTTCTTAGCACCACTCTTTTCGTACATCGTAAGTACTGAAGGAATAATGAGTGCGAGAACTGTTAGATTATAACTTAGACTCACCTTCCACCAATGCGAGATTGTCGTTGACCACAGCAAGACCAAAACACCCGTTTGTGAGGGAAACAAGAATACCAATCTTAGCCGATGCCAGAGATTCCGCGTTCTTGAGTGATGCAAATGCGTTGGCCCGCAGTTTCACAATCTGTTATGTGAAGACTCAGATTGAGTAATTCTTGTCATAAAACGAGCAGTACAAAGCTACTCACACTGTTTGCCGATCTTCGAGCAGCGGCCTGGGCATTTGCAGTGTTCCCAGACGCCATGGAGTCGCTGCCAGCCGGGAAGGAGCCCGCAGCAGCCCTTTCAGTGGTCCACCGGTTGCGACGATTCAAGCCTGTGCTTCCTGTCTGCGCCAACTCAGAACTAGCTCTGACTATCTCATTAATTTTCCGTGAAAGTTGTTGCCGCTCTGAGTCCGGCGGGGATGCTGCACCCTTTGGTTTGTGAGAAAAGGGCGACTTGTCATGATCTGAACTAGCTACCTTTCCGAGTCCTTGAGAACACCCTGTCCGTGCGACGCGCACAGAACATGCTTCTTCCTCAGACTGGTGCTTGAATCGTATGTGAACGAGCGTTGAGAGCTCACTGAATGACTCGGACTCCAAGGTTGGGTCCAGAGTGCTGACAACACGATCAGAGACAAGGAACAACACTGTCGAGCCAAGAAAAGCGAAGCTTACCTTAGTTGTCCAGATAAGCCAGTGGACGATCCCATGGTGTGTGAACCAATGTTTGTGAGGTTGTCTTGGACCCGAACTTGTTCAGTCGGTGTAAGACTCTCGACTTCCATGAGGATTTCTAAAACGCGTTGCATAAGTACAGCTTGCGTATTGGGGTCTTCATCTGGAAGCGATTCACTATATCATAATCGGATTGTTACTGGTGCAAGGGTTATATAAGTTGAGACACGTACATCCTCTCTTGGTCTGCGAAGTTCAGACATGCTGCCGCATACGTGTATTCATTGAGGCGAGCCTGAGCCTGGCTATCAAGTCCTGACAGTTGGTTGCTAGAGTCCAGGGCATCCTGTAGAGCACGGCGATCGGGGGCTTGAGACGGTGCATCTTCGGGTTCATCCAAGGTATCACCATCTTCGTCGGGCGCTGGTATGCGTGTTGCTGACTCGGTGACAGTCTGATGAGGGGAGACAGTAACGTGACCACTAGCATGGTAATAACCTAGGATATCCCATAAGGTGCTGGCTTCGTCAAACGCGAGTACAGCAACCTGTGCTATCTCGTGGTCAGATGGGAACTTGGAGAGAATTCCCAGGGGTATGTCGCCTGCATCAAAATACGTATGAGAGTAGCCAGCTGCAGTGCGTCGAAAGTCGGTCTTCACATTCTTGGCTTTGCAGGCCACCATTAAGCGTACATTTAGTTTGGGTATCATTCGTAAGACGTCGAGCATGGTGAAATCAGGTATGAGTGACCTCAAAAGTCCAAACACGTGTTCATTGGCCTCACTCCCGTGCATCCAAGGAAGAAGTGGGAACACTGTGTCGAGATGGTCCCTGTGGATAAATACCAGACCGATGAGACCCTCTACTAGGATGTCGATGATGTCGTCTGCGGCTGCTGATAGGAAATATCGATTTTCTGGATAGCCCGACTGTTGAAGGAATGACTTCCACATTGCCTTGAAGAAGAGCACGCGGAGTACTATCTTCACACGTTCGGCATGGGGGATGTTGCGGTTCTCGTAGGCGTCGATGAGCTCTCCAATGATGAAAAGGTATATTGGCAGTCCAAGGTTAGCCGCCGCGCTTCCGTCCTGAGAGACACAGTACTGCAGGAATGGTGCCGAAAATAGACGTGCAGCTGCACGGTCATCTTGTCGATCGAGTCGATCCACATCGCGCCAGTAGAGAGGGCTATCATCTTTGGATGCCAAGTGTCGTATTTGCTCGTAATAGATGGGAAAATTACCAAGTACTAAGTGTCACGATCACAGATCGTGCCATCGATCGTTTCAGGTTTCATGTCTTTTCTGCTTCTCTTTCTAGAAACAGTTTTGGAAAAGTTTTGGATTTACTTCTATGTTTCAGACTTGCTTCTGTTCTTGGAATTCCTGCCAGCTCACTGCTGCCAGCTCATGACTTGTACCTATATTTAGATTGACACTTACAAAAACTCTGGAAAAACATAGAGAAATAGGATTTCTACACAGTACTTAAAGGGCTGTAGTTTACTTTGTATTCCTTGTTCTAGTCTTGTTTCATATAGACTCCTGCCCTTTGCATTTCCTCTCCTTTGCCTTGCAAAGTACCATTCTCCAAGCTGTGAGCCAGCAGTTGCCTAGAACTATAGCTAGGATTTCGGAACGCAGCGTTGCTGACTAATCCGAGACCACGTGACCTTGGATTACGACTAAGTGGTAGTATTGCGATACGAGCCCACCTCTTGATCGTAAAACTAAGAGCCGTGCACCTGAGAACAGATTGTTGCGGCCTGTCTTGCGGCAGTGCTTTGGGTCCTGAGTGACAGCGATATATTGCCCATGCACGTACAAGAGCGATATCTTGATAACTTCTGATTGAGGGCTATTGGGATGGGGTATTGTATGCGCTATAGATTTAGCGAAACCATTCTGGACAAGGATTCGACGAGCCTCGCGCTCAACAACGCTCCCATCGGAACCAAGAGATATGATACGTAGTGACTTCTCCGAGGCAAGAAGGATGTCTAGAAGGTGCTGTTCCATGTCAGCGAGTGCAATGGCATTTGTTGAGGAAGCAAGGGGCATAACAGCCAGTATGAGCGGAGGCACATGGGGAAGTGGTATCTGAAGCACCCAAAGCCTCAGTTTTGTAGCAAGCAGTCCTCGGGAATGTTCAATCTGGTCAGCGAGTGTGTCGACGTCTGCAATTTCGAGTGGGTCGCCGGCATTCCCGACCAAGAACCACTTGTCTTCATGCTTATCGTAGTAAGGTCGGAATGCTGGAAGCAGCTTCGTGTCGTCAACACTTAGTGCGAGGGGAGCGTTGACAGGATATCTATAGTCCTCAAGGTGCTTTAATGCGTGCTCAAGTACCCGGGGAGAGATCCCTTGACGGAAACCAGGAGACTTTGAACGCTTGTCAAGAAAGCTTCTTTCGGTCCGCCCAGCAAATTCCTGGCGAAAGGAGCGATATGCTTCTGGACGTATGCATAGGAGTTCATGACACCAGTCATCAAAAGCTGGTGGGTATTTCATGTTCTGGAGTCCTCGTCCCCGAACACGTCGCTCAGCTTGACCTGTAAGGACTTGCACCAGCTCCAAGAAAACCAGCTTGTCGTCAAAATTTCCTGCAACAACTTGGCTCACGAAGTGCGTCAATGTTTCGCTATGACTGGAGGACTATGTGTGCACTCAGTTACAAGTAGAATCCCAAATCGACTGTAGAACTTACCCCATTGATTAGCTCGCTGAATCCGAGACTATACATTCTCCCAATCTCGGCAGGCTGATAGACATGAGGGATATATGCACGGTTTTCATTAGGTGCAGGTTTCCTCGTGATTGCTTTCTTGAAGGCGGGAAGCGTCAGTAATGCCTTACACGCCTTACATGGCTCCAAGGATCCATCGCTGGCTGTTTGAGCGTCCCCCTCACAAGGGTTTTTCCCGAAAGCATGAACCGTTTTCATCAAATGGTCCAGAGACCAGCAGTGGGTTTGTTTTTGCTTCAGTCGTACGAGTTCCTTCTTGTCAGAGGAGAGGTTTCTGAATTCGTCTGAGAAGAGGGACCTAGCAATGATGTGAAGGTCTGTACCACCAGCACTCGCCACGGAAGTTCGTGCGAAATACTGGCGTAAATGTACGGTGTCCTTCTCTGTGAGCCCAGGACACGGAAGAGAGACTGGCGCTGGAGAGGGGGAACTTGACTGCAACGGCGTTGAGGAGCCACTGGCTCTAGAGTGAGCACTTGCCGGTAGTACGACCACTCCGAAGCGTTCAAGGGTCTTCATGCCACCTACACTAGTTGAATACGAACAGTCGTCGACATGCTTCTTGAACCGTCCCTTCTCATAAGGAGCTGCCATCGCATACCATCCACCGCAGATGGAGTGCTTCACATGGCATGCACGGCTTGGGTCAGATTCATTGACCTCGAAATCAGGGTCCAGTTCCGCAAGCTTCTTCTTGTACTTGTTCCACCGCTTCGTGTCCCGGACAAACGTTCCACCATGAACACTTTCATTTGCCCTGCGCTTTGACAACGCTTGCTTGCTGGTGCCGGTGGGTACAGTGATTCGTGCTTGTGCTCGAGCCTGAGTTCCAGATAGTGGATATGCAAGGGTACGAGGGCGCTTCGTTCTAGTTGGTGCAACATTCAAAGTCGATGGTGTAAGTGAACGCTTTCCATTTTTCAAGTTGACTGTCAAGGGCGCCATGAATGGACTTGATGGGGTGGGCGATGATGAGTCTGAGGTCGATGTGTCCATGGCATGCGACGGAGAAGGTAACACAACGGGCAGCAGAGGGATGACATCCACGGTTGGCTCTGTGATCGTTGATAGCTATAATAATAATATGACTTGTGAGAAATTGTAAATGCGCCGCGTTGAGACGAAATACTCACTGGAATCCGACAGCTTTCTGAGAACTCTAAAATACTAAGAAACTCAGAGATGCGCAGATGTTCCCGACTTGACTCAGTCCAGAGCTTGTCACTGAATACGTGATGCTTTATGGTATTGATTGCGATGACACCACAGGAGTATGTGTCCATCTGGCGCGCACAAGGTAACTGCTGAAGGGCCGAGAACTGATTTTGAGGACAAAAATGGCCTAACCAAGTCCTGAGGCGCTTCTCAAAGCCAGCTGGTGGGTCTCGTCTCATTGAATCTCCCCAAGCTATTGTTCTGGCCTGGAAGTCAATAAGCAAGCAGGCCCAATGGCCAGGGGGCGAAAACGCGACTGCCATGATCCGAATATCTGTGGGACAACTTGAAATGGTTGAGCCAAGCCTAATAACAGACTGGGGGGCCTTGTCCACGTAGTCGCGTGCGATAGGAGTTGTTTCTAGTAGCGGGGACATGAGGATATGGGCAGCGAAGTCGGATAGAGCGATTTCTGTGCGAGGGACCATACGAGAGAGGGACTCATGGCGAAAATGTACTGCAGCATTCACCATGGTGTCGAGATGAGTATCTGAGAGCCACTCTTGTGATAGGAAGGTTGCCATGTCCGTTATACTGAGTCCTGATCGAAGTCCCTTGATATAATCTTTCCATGGGACCGTGTGTAAGAGTGCCATCACCTGGGAAATAGACTGTGCTGGTATGTCGTCTCGGTGCTCGTTCATCCACCTTAGCGCATTACTCCAAGCACACTTCGCTGTATTAGCCTCGACGATAAGGGCCCATGCTCCCAGAGCATCAAATGGCAGGAAGACGCCACTCTTCTCCCAGTATTGTATTGATATTTTGCCATCGAGCATTGCCTGACCAGAATGGGCCCTCAGCACGTTGAGAAGGTCACGAGAAGGGAAAGGGAGTTGTAGACATTCAGAGGATGTGTGTGTGGCGCTGTTACATGAAAAGACATCTTTAGGTTTGACCCCTTGGATGGACTGCGTGATTGCAGGAATGGCGAAGTCGAGGAGTAATGATACAGGAAGGGATGGAGGTGGTAGAAGTGATGTCACCGTTGGCAGGGCAGACATTCGACGACAAAGCTCATCAGAGACGTAGTTTGGTACATCGTGATATTGTTTCCCTTTCCCGATCCAGAGATTTACATCACCGAACTTGTCTGCGGTGAGATCAGTAAGAATGACAGTCATGGGCGGCTCAGAAGTAGCTGACATCGCGTTGGCAATGTCTAGTGGAGAGTGGGCCGCTCGGACACAGTAGAGAGTAGCACAGAAAATCGAATTCATAGGGACTATATATACAGATGTGTGTGTTCATAGGATAGTATTGTGGAAGCAGAAAGTGTGTGGAAGGACTACTGGCATAGTACTGACGAGTTACTGACGTCGACGAGCAAGTGTGATGTGACTACCAGCCTGAGTGTTCTGCGGCAACAAGTGTGGCAAGCTCGCTGATTGCTGAACAGTAATCGAGACCAAGAAGTGACCAAGATTGAGACACAGAATGTTGCCGGACCCGCTGCCGACTGTGGACTGACTGTGGTCCACCAATGGGTGGACCGATCCCCGACCTAGAACTGGAGGCACTCTGGAGGCACGTCTCGGGGGTGGACCGGGGACCCAACCTCGTTCCAAAAAAGGAAACCCAATGGGTGGAAAGTGCTAGCCGATACCCGACCCTCCTACCATAAAAGGTATACGAAAGGGTGGACCCGACCCCGACATTAATCAGCATTATCGGGGGGCCTCTTGAAGTTACACATGATGCCGGGCCGTGCACTGCGATGACGACGGCCCGGACCCGGAACCCACCTCGGCCTAACCTCTTGCTACAACAACTTGTACTGCCCGCCCCGTTTGCCAGCCCATTGTAAAGTATGTAGTGGTATGAACACCTTCCACTGACGAAAGTAATAATAAATTAGCCGAGACAAGATGAGTGTGCACAAATTCTATCTTCAGAGGCATGATCGCGGGGCGGTCCCCATCGAATACGCTGTGGAGTAGTGGACCGTCCGGGCATCAAGCGTCCGTTTTGAGTGGTCAACAAGTCACCTTCGTCCATGATGTGGCAACTGCTCTGTGCCCTCCCATACCTGCTAGCATCAACGGGCTTTGTCCTCCCATCCGCCCTTTCTCGTTCCAGCAATGGTCCATTTCAGGTCGCCTTCCGTGGTCAGCCTGAGAGTCCGACGCCTGGATCGGATCGGGAGTGGAACTCGCCTCCGAACCCAAATTCCACCCACCACCTCATTTTCAACAGCGTACGCGGCTTGCTACAACGATGGCCCAACACCCTCCGCAGAAATGGTGCGTCACTTTAGATCTGTGCCGATCTCGCCGATCTCACATGGAGCTACTTCTTACGCCAGGTCACAGTCTTATTCCCGCGACAATCCCCAAAGGGACGATCTTGTACCACGGGCGTGCCGACCCTCAAATGCCAATTTCACCCGATTGGGTTGCATTTGACTTTGAACATTCTTGCTTGTTTTGCCTTGAATCCTGCTTTGTGATCTCGCTGCAGGCAAAGCGCGATCTCCGTCTTGTATACTTTGATGGATTGAGTGCAGGAAAAATGAAGGACGGTCCTCTGGATTCTCAGGATGTCCTCTTGTGGGGGCGACCCCGACCGGAGAAGATCTTCTCAGAAACAGAGCGCATCGAGGCTCTGTGTGATTGGGGTAGGCCACTTGGTCTGGATGGATTCGTTCGAATGGAATTTCATTTGTGCGTGCATGCTATCACCGAATGTCCCGTCGCTCCGGAATGCTGACCTATTGTAGCGAGGCCATGATATGCGATTTTCTGGACGCCATGGAAGTCGTCTCTTTCCTCGATCTCATTCCCCTGGACCGATCGACCCTACCCAGGCATCTCCCGGGCGTTCCGGGGACATCCCCCAAGCCCAGCCCACCCAAGCTCCCATCCGGCTGGCGTGGCTCACCCCCGGACATGCGCCGCAATGGCTTTGAGGCGTTCGTTACGGGAACTTGGCACGACCGCGCGCCCGGGGAAACACGCGTGCACCCTGATTACTCGGGGCTCGTCACCTTTTACGATCCTTCGTTGTCGAGCCTCGTCGAAGCACGCCACGGCAAGGATAGGTTGCACCTTCGTTTGGAAGGGATTTCTGTACTGGACACCGAGCAAGTACGTGACGAACTGCGGACGGTACTCACGCGCGAGAGAGACGGAGGGAGCGGCATCGATTGGGGCAGCATCGCGCGAGTCGTCACGGAGCGCTATGCTGGTCGCCTCGAGTATTTGCGTTTCCTACTTTCGCCGAACACGACGTTCGCGGGTCCTCTCGAGCGAGCTGCCATAGCACGCGCGCAGCTGCTCGTCATGCTCGCGCCATATATCACAACAACGGACCTCCCCCAGCAGCTGCCCACATCGGCTAATTTAAGTTGGGCAGCACCGGTCGCGCAGCGTTGTGCCACGACACAGACTTCCCTCATCCCTCTCGACATACTCACGCCGCAGGAGGCACGGATCCATGCTGCTGTGGAGAACACGCTCCACGAGATATGTCGACGGCTGGTTCTCGTCTGGGCCGAGTTCTTCGACGTAGAAGCGGCAGACGAGGCGGGAGCAACGGAAGCTACTGAAGTGGCGTATGGGCAGATCTCTGAGCTGATGTCGTGGCTTGATTGGTCGGAGTGGGTGCGGTGCGAGCCCGGGTGCGGTTTTGGGGTACGTCACTTGATCCTCTATTTTCCACATTGGGCTTGACGAGCGTCCTTGCGCTTTTGGGACGTACAGGAGTTCTGTCACATTCCATCGTGGCCCTACTTTGACGATGATGATCCATATAACATGATCCCTCGCTGCAGTTCGTTCGAAGGTTTTGCCCGTGAGTCGGGTGTATCACACGATAGAAACTAAGTCCGAGGGCCCATTTGTTGATTGCGATTGCGACTGCGTTCACCACCAAGACGACTCACCATTCCTTAGTACTCTCACTTTCCATTAGTCTGCACGGACGCACGTACAGTCGAGTCCTTTCTCCATTTCAATGCAAGCTACGTCTGCAGGGGATGAGCGACGTGTATGCCATGTCCGATATGGTATACTCAGACTCCGCAGGGATCAAGTCACCAACGCTTGGCTGGGAGCCGATGTACAAGACCGATAGTTCAGTTGCTATGCACTGGCTAGAATGAACTACCGCCTTGGCCAATCGCATTCAAGGGCACGCAGTTCGGTAGTGCGGACACGAAACTGATGGGGTACAGTAATGGATGAACGACAATGTTGTGTTTGTGATCTTGGCCGTCAGGCTTGTCCTGGCCGGGCTTATCGTAGCTTTTGGCTTGAATTTTAGCCTTGAAATATCAATATCTCAGGCCTGAGATCTGAGATGCCGAGGAGTTACCAACGTTGCTTGGGCCTGCCCAGGCTTTCAGGCCCACGGGTTTGTATTAGATGGAGAATAACTTGAAGTTACATATGATGCCGGTACTGCCAGTGTAGCTGGGGGCGTGCACTGCTGACGATGGCCCGGACCCGGAACCCACCTTAACCGGCCTAACCTCTTGCCACAACAACTTGTACTGCCCGCCCCGTTTGCCAGCCCATTGTAAAGTATGTAGTGGTATGAAAACCTTTTGTAGAGATTTACGGAGGCGGGCAGCCGGATAGGTGAACAATGTACGAGCGTGGAGGATCAGAGGATAACGTATTACTCCTCTGCTTCCAAATATTATTCATAGATAACCGTTTAACTACGATAATATTACGATTATCTAATATCGGTCTAGCCCGGTTTGCTGCTGGACTGACACCTTCTAAGTTAGTAAAGTTACTGACGAAAGTAATAATAAATTAGCCAAGACAGGATGAGTGTGCCCATATTCTATCTTCAGAGGCATGACCGCGGGGCGGTCCCCATCAAGGTCCCCAGAATATGAGTAGTGGACTGGGCACATCAAGCGTCCGTTTTGAGTGGTCAACGAGTCACCATCGTTTATGATGTGGCAACTGCTCTGTGTCCTTCCGTACCTACTAGCAACAACCGGCTTTGTCCTCCCATCCGCCCTTTCTCTTTCCAGCAATAGTCCATTTCAGGCCGCCTTCCCTGGACAGGCCGAGAGCCTGACGCATGGATCGGATCGGGAGTGGAACTCGCTCCCGAACCCAAATTCCACCCACCACCTCATTTTCAACAGCGTAAGCGGCTTGCTACAACGATGGCCCAACACCCTCCGCAGAAATGGTGCGTCACTTTAGATCTGTGCCGCTCTCGCCGATCTCACATGGAGCTACGTCCTACGCCAGGTCACAGTCTTATTCCCGCGACAATCCCTAAAGGGACGATCTTGTACCACGGGCGTGCCGACTTCCAAATACCAATTTCACCCGATTGGGTTGCATTTGACTTTGAATTCTCTGCCATGTTGTGCATTCGGTCCTGCCATATGATCTCGCTGCAGGCAAAGCGCGATCTCCGTCTTGTATACTTTGATGGATTGAGCGTAGCGAAAATGACGGACGGTCCCCTGGATTCTCAGGATGTCCTCTTGTGGGGGCGACCCCGACCGGACAAGACCTTCTCAGAAATAGAGCGCATCGAGGCTCTATGTGATTGGGGTAGGCCACTCGGTCTGGATGGCTTCGTTCGAATGGCGTTTCATTTGTGCGTGCATGCTATCACTGAATGTCTCGTTTTTTCCGGACTGCTGACCTGTCGTAGCGAGGCCATGATATGCGATTTTCTGGACGCCATGGAGGTCGTCTCTTTCCTCGATCTCATTCCCCTGGACCGATCGACCATGCCCAGGCATCTTCCGGGCGTTCCGGGGACATTCCCCAAGCCCAGCCCACCCAAGCTCCCATCCGGCTGGCGTGGCTCACCCCCGGACATGCGCCGCGATCTCTTTGAGGCGTACGTTGCAGGAACTTGGCACGACCGCGCGCCCGGGGAAACACGCTTGCGCCCTGATTACTCGGGGCTCGTCACCTTTTACGATCCTTCGTTGTCGAGCCTCGTTGAAGCACGCCACGGCAAGGATAGGTTGCACCTTCGTTTGGAGGGGATTTCTGCACTGGACACCGAGCAAGTACGTGACGAACTGCGGACGGTACTCACGCGCGCGAGAGACGGAGGGAGTGGGATCGACTGGGGTAGCATCGTGCGCGTCGTCACGGAGCGCTACGCCGGTCGCCTCGAGTATCTGCGTCTCCTGCTCTCCCCGGATACGACGACGTTCGCGGACGCACTTGAGCGAGCTGCCGTTGCACGCGAGCAGCTGCTCGTCATGCTCGCGCCGTATATCACAACAACGGACGTCCCACAGCAGCTGCCCACATCGGCCGACTTGAGTTGGGCGGCGCCGGTCGCGCAGCGCTGTGCCACGACACAGACTTCCCTCATCCCACTCGACATACTCACGCCACAGGAGGCACGGATCCACGCTGCAGTGGAGAACACGCTCCACGAGATATGTCGGCGGCTGGTCCTCGTCTGGGTCGAGTTCTTTGACGTAGAAGCGGCAGACGAGGCGGGAGCAACGGAAGCTACTGAAGTTGCGTATGGGCAGATCTCTGAGCTGATGTCGTGGCTTGATTGGTCGGAGTGGGTGCGGTGCGAGCCCGGGTGCGGTCTTGGGGTACGTCGCTTGATCCTCTATTTTCCACATTGGGCTTGACGAGCGTCCTTGCGCTTTTGGGACGTACAGGAGTTCTGTTACATTCCATCGTGGCCCTACTTTGACGAGGATGATCCGTATAAGATGATCCCTCGCTGTATTTCGTTCGAAGGTTTTGCCCGTGAGTCTGGTGTATCACACGATAGAAACTAAGTCCGAGGGCACATTTGTTGATTGCGATTGCAACCGCGTTCACCACCAAGACGACTCACCATTCATTAGTACTCTCACTTTCCATTTGTCTGCACGGACGCACGTACAGTTGAATCCTAAGACCCCGCAGGGATCGAGTCATCAACGCTTGGCTGGGAGCCGATGTACAAGACCGATAGTTCAGTTACTATGCACTGGCTAGAATGAACTACCGCGGCCAATCGCATTCAAGGGCGCGCAATTCGGTAGTGCGGACACGAAACTGATGGGGTACAGTAATGGATGAACGACAACGTTGTGTTTTGTGATCCTGGCCCTTGTCCTGGCCGGGCTTTTCGTAGCTTTCGGCTTGAAATATCTATCCCAGGCCTGAGAAGCCTGAGCAATTACCAACGTGGCTTGGGCCTGCCCAGGCTTTCAAACCCATGGGTTTGTATTAGGTGGAGAATAACTTAAGTTACACATGCAAGTGATGCATGATGCCGGTACTGCGATGGCGACGGCCCGGACCCGGAACCCACTGTAACCTTAACCGGCCTAACCTCTTATGGGTTGTGACTCGGGCTTGTACTAGTACTGCCCGCCCCGTTTGCCAGCCCATTGTAAACTTGGAGTATGTAGCAGTATGAACACCTTCTACTGACGAAAGTAATAATAAATTAGCCAGGATGAGTACAAATTCTATCTTCAGAGGCCATGATCGCGGGGCGGTCCCCATCAAGGTCTCCAGAATACGCTGTGGAGTAGTGGACCCTCCGGGCATCAAGCGTCCGTTTTGAGTGGTCAACAAGTCACCTTCGTATGATGTGGCAACTGCTCTGTGTCCTTCCGTACCTGCTAGCAACAACGGGCTTTGTCCTCCCATCCGTCCTTTCGAGTTCCAGCAATGGTCCATTTCAGGCCGCCTTCCCTGGACAGCCTGAAAGTCCAACGCATGGATCGGATCGGGAGTGGAACTCGCTCCCGAACCCAAATTCCACCCACCACCTCATTTTCAACAGCGTAGGCGGCTTGCTACAACGATGGCCCAACACCCTCCGTAGAAATGGTGCGTCACTTTAGATCTGTGCCGATCTCGCCGATCTCACATGGAGCTACTTCTTACGCCAGGTCACAGTCTGATTCCCGCGACAATACCCAAAGGGACAATCTTGTACCACGGGCGTACTGACCCTCAAATACCAATTTCACCTGATTGGGTTGCATTTGACTTTGAACACTCTGCCATATCATGCATTCGGTCCTGCCATATGATCTCGCTGCAGGCAAAGCGCGATCTCCGTCTTGTATACTTTGATGGATTGAGTGCAGGAAAAATGAAGGACGGTCCTCTGGATTCTCAGGATGTCCTCTTGTGGGGGCGACCCCGACCGGACAAGTACTTCTCAGAAATAGAGCGCATCGAGGCTCTATGTGATTGGGGTAGGCCACTCGGTCTGGATGGCTTCGTTCGAATGGAGTCTCATTTGTGTGTGCATGCTATCACCGAATGTCCCATCGCTCCGGAATGCTGACCTAAGTTGTTGAAGCGAGGCCATGATATGCGATTTTCTGGACGCTATGGAAGTCGTCTCCTTCCTCGATCTCATACCCCTGGACCGATCGACCATGCCCAGGCATCTCCCGGGCGTTCCGGGGACATCCCCCAAACCCAGCCCACCCAAGCTCCCATCCGGCTGGCGTGGCTCACCCCCGGACATGCGCCGCAATGGC
>JAKELH010000631.1:0-42017 GCA_021525015.1 Lactarius pseudohatsudake | reverse complement strand
CTCCTGGGACCATATGTTCTTCCCTTGGGGCCCATCCCGCCTGCTGTGTGCAGCACGTAGTAGGCGACGGCGATTATGTAAACGAAGCGAGTCGAAAAGTTTGCGGCCGTGCCAAGGGTCGTGCACTACTTTGAAGGGTCCTGCGAAATGATTCGTGATCTGAGAGAAAATCCAGGGTCAGTCTCCACGGTAATTGAATGCATGTAGTCAATCACAGCGACGGCGCCTGACACCCCTTTCATGTTGCTTGATGCCAGGATTTTCAGTATAATGAAGAGAGGCACCGTCCACCAGCTCCCCCTCAAGGCACATAGAGCAATTTTTTGAATCCTACATAGTACATGTCTGCGCCTGCCATGATATGTACTTGTAATAATTGGACAGGCCGGGAGGGGACAACTCGTGTGAGTTGTCACGTTCCTCCTCCCATGTGGGGCCGTCTGCCTGGCCACCGGCATTTTATCTCCCACTGCCCCCGTTTCCCGGTTGTCAGAGCTGTACCATTCATGTCAAGGTCAAAGCCCCATTGTGCCCACTAATCGCGAGGCAGATTGACAAGACTTCGTGGCTCAGCCTACTTACATCATCCAAAAACAACAGGCCTGGCCTGCCTTGTGGCATGTCTCGGTTGGTGGCTTTTGCGAAGCGACAAACGTTTGGGCAAACGACCACAGTTTATTGTGCCGTATGACACGGACACAGGAGCAGAGAGCACTTAAGTACGGGCACTCAGTGATGACCGAGACCTCCTTCCGTGAAAACACGCCCCCCAAAAGAGATCGACCATTCATTTCATTCTAGCAGATTGCCAATACAGTAGGGATAACGGTCGTTCGAAGGCAGGTCCACCGATGCCCCTCTCGACCCGCCATGGGAAAAAAGATCGCAGGACGATCGACCTCGCCAATCTTCCTCAGCCCGTGCCATGCTTGGTTTCGGGCCCGCGCTCGTGCAACGCCCCTCAAAGGCCCTCGAAGCGCACGCGCGTCGAGTACGACCGCACCGCCGGCGCCCATTTCTTTTCGAAACGCTACGGGCCATCGCTTCTCACCCCGCATTGTTGCCGCCTACGCTAGACTGGGATGGTAGCTCTAACTACTTTTTCGCGACCCCAATATCCTAGGCGGCTGGTGGAGTGAAAGAGTAATTAAGACAATCTGACTTTATTTTTTATTTTGAACATGGACTCGGACCGATTAGCCTCTTATGCACATGAATTCGAGGCCACCGTCCTGTCACTCGATACCGTTCTACAAGGCCCTCAACCACGACAGGGAGACTTACTACCTCCTCTGGGTTGCTGTGCGCAAGGTACTAGCAGAGGAATCTAGTCCCGATCTCACGTAGATACAGCCCAATCTCCTCATGTGCCTGTGGGCGGTAACTGATGGCCACATGACATTGTCAGGCGGGCCTGTGGCAACAACGTCAGTGGCTGCAGCGGATATCAGAAAACGCGTCTTTTGAAGGAGCTCCTGGACGCTGTGCTGGAGCAGTTCGTGAGGGCCACTTTCTCCTGTGCCTTCACCGCCGGCAGCCCCACCCATTTACCTTTTTTTGTTCCCTTTTTTTCGCACGCGCGCAAATCCCAACTACTGCTATAGCTGGCGGAGCTGGGAAACGCACTCCTGGAATTTGTCGACGGCACGCACTGCACGACACTCGATCCCCGCGAGCACAGCGACGACCCCTGCGTGCTCCTCGCAAAGGCACGCAGCCTCATCGCCCGTTTTGAGAGGCTCGGCAGGGGCCGGGACACGATTATGGTGGCGGTAAGCCCGAACTCGCCGGCGTGGCACATGCCCTCAGTCTGAACGCCGAGGCGTAATAGATCCCTGCAACGGAGGCGGGCATTGCAGCTGCAGCAAGCCTGCGGTGCGAGGACGGGATCAACGTCAACTTAACTTCCGTGTCTGGCGTGATGCACGCGGCCGCGTGTGCGCAGGCGGGCGCGGCAGCGGTAACTATGTCGATTGCAGCGGTCAGTTCGCCAAAGCCAGTTGCTTCACATTGCGCGTGCGAATACCGCGTTCGGTTGCTATGCTGCAGCCCACTCCTATACTTACTGACTCCCTTCTCTATAGATTCGCGACTGGCATCGCGATCGGGGTAGGGTCAACCGTGGGGTCGCTTGCCTCGAAAAAAACACCGGAGCAGGCTCCGATGACGCGATAGGAGACGCGCAGACGATCGCCGCGTACTTCCAGCAACACGGTATATCCTTTACCCAGCTCCTTGCTTGCAAGATAGGTCATGTACGCCGTCTCCCCTTATGTATGTTCGTTGGGGCTGCTCAGACGGACGGATTTTGCGGCGCGACCGCAGGTGGACGACGCGTGCTCGCTGGCCGCGCTCGGTGCGCTGAGCTTTGACGCAGATCAGGCAGGGGCGGCGGAGTGGTACGACGGCTATCCCCACGTGCCGCGCACGATACCATACTCCGCCACGCGCCGCGCCGCCTCGTTTCCCTCTCCGCTGCCGCTGGACCCGGGCGAGCGCGGCCGTGCCAGGAGTGCCCAGCGCACGCTGAAATGCATGGACGCCGAGGCGCTCAGCGCGTACAGCGCGGTCGTGTGCGCCGCGCTGGGCAGCGGCCGAGCGGCCATGTCGATGATCGCGGACATCGCGAAGCGCGAAATTGACTGGCAGCTCGCGCTCTTGCGGCCCATGTACACCGTCGGCCTGCGCCCCGTACCGCAGCAGAGCGCGGCCGTGGACAAGGTCGCGCAGCCGTGGCCACGGGATCTAAAGAGGAAGAGGACGTGCCGCGCGCCCGAGGCCCTGCGCGTGCCTGATGCTCATTCGCCCAGGAAGCGGTCCAAGCTGGCTTCTGGGGAGTACTGCTGCACCGTTCCAGACAGATCCGAGGCGACGAATCCGGCAGGCTCCCGAAATGAGGAAGTGGATGAGGATGATGATGGAGACGGAGAATGGGGGGACGAGGAAGATGAAGATGCACCGACGACTCGTGGCGGTCGTCTGTGGCAGCGTCTCGCGCCCGCAAGTGAGCGCAACGAGGAGGTTTGTACTGCACCCGTGGAGCACGCGCGTGAGGAGGTCCCTGAATTTGGCCCTTAGACTGCAGTGAGGTCGTGTGATGGTGGGGAGGAGCGCCGCAAACGGGGGGAGAACACCGCACTGCGACTCGGACCTGGCCCAGTTCGGACCACAGGTTCGAACGGTAAGCTTGATTGAGCCCGGCCACTCGTGACAATCGTTCCTCTTCAGAATCCCGTGGAAGAAGTCGCTTTAGTTTAGTTTAGGCTTAGTTTAGATCCGGGGCCCTGGGTTTTACCGGGGGAAGCAAAGTACAGTGCGCGGCGCATGGGGGAAGGTCTTGCGAAGATGTAAACTGTATGGTAACTTACACTGTAGCAGGTGCTCGTCCCATTGTATACACAAATGCTTTCGAAGATCCTTCTGTCTCCTCCCCCCCTCTCCAATTGCAAGGTCCGCATCAGCCATGGCATGTCAGTGCGCCGCAAAAGAACTGTTTGAAAATAAAATAAAATTGCGGGGTAGGAAACCCGCCATTTACCCCAAACAAGCGGAGGGACATAGTGGTTCATTTCTGGGCACAATGTATCATTATTTCCAGACTGGCTGATCTCGCTCCAGGGCTTCTTCTCATACCAGTACAGTCGTGGATACAATAATACTTCTAGCCATCAAGATCCGAACATGGGCTGCGAGCAGTTTCAATGGAATCGCCCAACAGCGGAAACCGCAATCTGATCCCAGAAAGACAACGGCGATTATAGTAGCGCAGCAGAAAATGAAGGCTTGTTACAAAACAAGACAACCGACCAGTTCATAGCGCGTGCCCTGGCGTCTACGCGCACACGCTGTCGTCGCCTATCAATGTGAGTTCTGTGGGCCTAATTCGAACGAATCGGAACTTTTTGTCATTCACAAACCCTGTTCCATTTGCGGGACCAGTAACCACCGACACGCCTAGAAGTGGAGATAATGCAGCAGCCGCTGCGAACCAGCGAAGAAGCCTAGCCACCACATCTTTCCTTCACCAAGGAAGAAAAAAGGAAAGGGCGGTATCGTTTCAGCCCCCAGATAGTTTTGCGTAGATTGAGCGGCACTTCCGCCGTCGGACGCTGGAGACGGAGACGGGCATCAAAGCCGCACCCCTTATTTGTCGCGAGGGGGGGCTTCGATACCAAGGCCCACAGTGCGACAAAGTCCAATTGCTCTGTGTTATTCATTTTTTCTATTGTTTTTTAGACGCGTCTGGCAGTCGCATTCGTCAAAAGATGCAGTGGGTTTAGACAGAGGGCCCGAGGGAAAGGGATCACAAGTGCAGGGAAGCAGTACATTAGCCGCCGATGATATGCAAACAAAGTACCATTCATCCACTTTGGGCAGGCGTCGGTGGGGCGCAGCCAGTATTGATAAATGATGCGACGAAGTGCGCTTGACACGAGGCATCAGTGCATCAGTGGTCATCTCCTCTGGGGTCGCGCGAGATATCGGGACCGAGGGCGCCGAGAGAGCGCAGCGATTGTCACAGGTCACAGGACCTGGATCGGCAAAAAAGCGTGCCAAACGACGTAAGCCACGGTGGAGGGGCTGCGACCGCGGTGAGCTACTAGGAGAAGAGATATACGTATAGGTAAGAGAATAACGGAGCTTGTTTAGGACTAGACATGCCGCATCATCATTCAATTCATTCTGTTTCGTGATGTCTTTGAGGTAGGAATGTGCGCTAGGCCAGAGCCATAGGAGGAAGAAACCCAAACGGATCCGAAGAGGTCGGACGAGGGACAATAATTTCACCTGACATCAAAAGACACAGTTTGACAATGTGCCCATCATGCCGCGTCGTCATTGAGCGAGCCCAGGTGATGACCCTACAGGTAGAAGTCGTCTCGACTACTCGGTCATGGGAAAAAACAAGAGATAGATCAGCTACGTCGCCGGAGAATCGCGACGGGGAACTCCAATTTGTCAGTTCGTGCCCGGACAGTCAGCCAAATCGACCCGTCTTTGGTGGACGTGGAGGCCCCAACCTCTCGCAGCTTTACTTGAAGGGGTAAGAAGGCAACGCACAGGCCATGCGGCAACCTGCACTAGAAAAGCTGTCCACATGTCTCTCTTAAGAGTCCCATAAAGTTGAGTGACCGGATATCCTATCTATGGCCTCGAAATGGAAAGTTTACAGTCTCTCGTGACGTTTTCGAGACGAGTGGAATGCCCCGAAGTTCGAGTCGAGTTCGGGCCACAGCGGCGATGCGAGGCGGTGGTGAACGTGGCAAGCCCATGCGTGGCATTCCCCTATTGGACATCTCCGAGCTGCCAGCAACGGTGTTCGCTCTTTTGCCTGTTCACCGACGAACACACGGCTACGCCCACTAGCAAGTCATTGGGCCTGTCGCCCGCCCTTTCGAAGGAGCTAAAGTCCCTCTTTCATTTGCCGATCATCGCTTCTTGGGATTCGCAGTGCACATGAGCATTCGCCTCGGCTCCAATAATCCCGAGCTATACCGGGAACTCCTCGACAAGTATGACACTTGGATGCTGGATTGTGACGGTGTGCTATGGCACGGTGACCGTCTCATAGACGGCGCCGTCCAAGTCCTCGAGATTCTACGCAGCCATAGTACGTAACTGCACAAGTTGTCTCCCCCCAGAGGTGTCGTACTCATCGTCTTCCTACCCTTCGCCTTCTCCGGCATTTGGCTAACCTGCATTTCGATCCGATCCTTCGCCCTTGTTGCAGGAAAACGCGTCCTCTTCGTCACCAATAATGCGACCAAATCCAGGCCTAATTACAAGAAGAAGTTTGATGGATTGGGCATCGAGGCGCATGTTGTGCGTATCCCTTGCTTGCCTACCGATGAATATACCGTCATTCTCGCCCTGCAGGACGAGGTCTTCGGATCCGCATACGCGGCTGCAGTTTACCTATCATCGGTGCTCAATTTTCCCAACGATAAGAAGGTGTACGTGATCGGTATGTCAGGGCTCGAAGATGAACTTCGTAGCGAAGGCGTCTCTTTCATTGGTGGAACCGTGAGCAGAACCTCGTCATCATCCGTCATCCACCAACGCGCATCTCATTCTCCGACGCAGGATCCCGCGGACAACACACTCTCTGTGCCAGGCGAAATACCACCAGACCCCTCAGTTGGCGCCGTGCTTATCGGTCTCGATACATCCATTAACTACACGAAGCTGTCGCGCGCGTTCCGGTACCTCCATTCAAACCCTGAGTGTTTCTTTCTCGCCACCAATGAGGACTCTACGTTCCCATCGGAGAAGGGTCTGTTGCCCGGTGCAGGTGCCATCCTCGCTCCTCTCGTCACCGCGCTCGGCCCCAACCGACCAGTCACCGCGATCGGAAAACCGAGCAGCTTGATGTTGGATGCAATCAAAGCAAAGTACGTCCCAAACCCTGGCCACTGTGTTGCTTCCACGCCGCTTTTGGCGCGTTCGATTCGGCAGAACTTTTTTTTATTGATCACTGCTTCAACTTTCGGGGTTCTTATCTGTTCGATTGCAGGCATAATTTTGACCCCAAACGCACGATCATGGTTGGCGACAGGCTGAACACTGACATACAGTTCGGTAAAAGTGGTGGTCTTGCAACGTTGTTGGTCTTGACTGGTGCGCGTCCCTCCCTTCTCTGCCGTTGATCGTCTGACCCTTGATCGAATGGGCAGGTATCACTTTAGAGGATGACCTGACGGGCCCCAATCCCTCGTCTATAGTTCCTGACTATGTCACCGCCTCGATTGGTGATCTTCGCAACGCCGTATAGGGAACCAAACAAATAAATCAGTTAGGCTGGGTGAAGAATTGATATGTAGAAATAAGTAGAGCGCTGTACAAGTTAGATTTGGCATGTTGGTGATGCTCTGATAGACAGAAGCCGTCCTTCCAAATCCTTTGGGGTCTAGCAGCATTTCCACAGGGCGTTTCCGGCTGTGCGGAAAAGAGCTCCGCAGGCAGCGCGCTCTGAGCGGGATTATTAAAGTAGGCTCCTTTGAAGACGACATGAAAAACGAACGAGTTTTGATTTGGAAGAGAGTTTATTGGTAGTTCCTATGATATAAACGGATAAAAGGGCACAAGACCGTGGAGCGCCGGCTTGCACGTCTGCCCCCGTGACTCGGACTGAATTAAATGGGCGGCGCAGGACTAAGTCCGAGACACGCTAGGACAAGGCGAGGTAGAAAGCGAGTCAGGCCCATGGTTCTGTCAGCGATGATGAGCGGTTCGCTCTAAGATAATGCTCGATCCCCCTCCTTCTCTCCCTACTAGTCACCTCCCATCTCAATTCCCCCCTTCGTATTCCCCTTGTGTGCCTCTGAGTACACAAACCGGACTTGACGGAGATGAACCCTGCCAGAGAGACTAATTTAAAGGTGGTAACGACGATTCGGATAAATGCTACGAATTCTTCTGGAATTTTCTCTGATGCATCATGATATCTATCGGGAGAGAGATCAGATTCAAAGTCGTTCACACTCTACAGTATACCCTCGCGATTGAATGGCTGTGTAATCACCTTCCCCGACACAGTCGGATTCAGAAGGGGGCTGTGGGCAGTGGCGCTTGGTAAACCAATCCAATGCCCAATTGAGATGTGTCCGAAATCCTCTCGTCGAAGCATCTTACAGCCTCCGAATTGAACACGAGTACTGCAATTGATATGCACGTTCCTTGCTACTCCCCGCCGCCGCTTGATGACAATTATTGGCAGAGGGTCACGATGTGATTGAGTCCGTCGCCATATTTGGACATGTTAGTCCTAGGACATGCCTTATCAACATGTTCGCAGTCGCAGGTTACCTGCTTCCCTGCAACAACCAACAGCCCTTTTCTTTTTTGGGCTCGGCGCAGAGCGAAACTTTGCAATTTCACGCATCTCGGGTCAGAGTGTATGGTATTGTCCCTGTGTGTGTGGTTTTACCCGTGTGACGCTGGATACAGTCCCCCAAAAGCATTGCGCCCGGGCTATTATCCGAGGCAGATGATCATCACGGCGCTGTCTGCTTTGATTTGATCATCGGCCTCTAATATTTTTATACCCTCTTTCAGCTTCTTCGGATAGGGTCAGTCATAGATGCGTGCACTTGTAGGTAGGCGAGGTACCTGGATCAGCTGCTCTTGCTTGCTTTGACGCTAAATGAGACAAGGAACCCTTTCCTTGCTTTTCATTCCCCTTATCTCTCTCTCGGGCCCTCTCAGACGAACATCTCATTTTTTGGGCGTCGGCCGTCACCGCTGCGCTGCAGACACCAACACAGCCATCTGATTGCGTGTGAAAGGGGATCTTCAGTTTAGAGTGGGACTTTCGCACTCAGCGAAGCAACTGCCAGTGACCTTTGTAGAATCGATGGTGCTATCCCTCGTCGGGACGAACAATCCGCACTACAATAATTTAGGGGAACTGGCAGCAGATCGCGTGGTGAGAAACCCGGTACCACAGGTAGTCAACTGCCTGCCACAGCCGTCAAGCCGTCCGGCGGCAGCGGCGTCGACTGTGATTGCGAAGGCGGCGCAGGTCACGTTCGCACTCTTGATCCTACTACTACTGCATCGACTGGGACGGTGGGAGCCGCCATATGGGGAATTCGGAATACCAGACTCAGGCTTCGCAGCTGACTCTGCCACTTCAGGAAAGGCAAAGGCATGCAAGATAACAAATGCACACACTGATTGCGGAGTTCTCTCGTGGGAGGGATGTGGAGTGGATCCCTCACACCCATCCACTACTACCAAGTTGGCATGGCGTCAGGTGGCCGTTGGGAACATATGATGTGGTGTTGAGGTGGATGAGGGGCATGTTAAGTTGCGACTAGATTCGACAAGGATAAGAACAATCTTTAGGAGGTGAATGGAATCTCCGTCTTGTGCCTTGGCCACGGCGGCGGCGATCAACTTGACCCTTTGCAGGGGCTCCACCTACGACTGCCTAGAGTGTTTAAGTTCGTGATACGTAGTGCCTTGGAGTGATGCTACACACGGGTGGTGGTGTTGGATGCTAACACTGTGAAGTCAAATAGAAAGGGGAAACGAAAAGGGGATAGTACTTGATACACGATATGATACAACCAACGAAAATAGGGGCCCGGGTAATCCTCAAGCCTCAGCAAGCACGCCCCGTGCCCAAGACGCGTCGCTCATCAACCGCTCTGCGAAAAAGTCGCCCAGAACTTCGCGTAGACGTTCTGCGGTCTGCGCGTCGTCCGAATTGCCTGGAACGAGAGGCACCGGTCGTTCCGATGGCGGGTGCAGCACCGCAAGTGCCTCGAATACCGCGCCTGCGACGCCCGGCTCGGCTCCGAGAGCCTTCGCGCCTCCTGCGTCCAATATACCCTTCCGTACCGCCTCCTTGCCGACGCCTATGAGCCCACGCAGCGCGCCCAGCCGGGTGCCGGGGCCGCGCTCTGGAGCAAGCAGTGCCAGGAGCAGGGTTTTCATTATGCGCGGTGCGAGCGAGGGGTACGTGGCGGAATGTTGCTTGAGCACACGCGCGAGGGCAGAGGCGGCAGACTTGCGCAGGTGGGTCGAGTGCATTTGCGGTAACGAGGAGTGCAGCAAGACGGAGAGCACAGGGGGAAGGATTTGGTGCAGCTACAGAAGTGTCAGTAACCATCGCATCGAGTATTTAGCCAGACGTACATATGGCTCGACAAAAAGGGTCGCATTTTCGAGGAGGGCGGAGATAACATCCAGTAGTACCTCGAGGGTGCGCCCGGATGCGTCGTCCTGAGCGCCGTCGTGCAGCACACCGACGACGCCCTCGCCGACCCAGCGCACAAGGTACGGCAGTAGGAGCTGCAGCCCGGCGTCGTGCCGCAGGCTGGACAGAGCAGCTATCCTCTTGGTTGGATCCGCTGCCCCAGTGCCAGAGGGGAGTATGGACGTCGTAAGGCGCGCATAGTATAGCTGCAGCTCGCGCGAGAGCACCTGCTTGACGAGCGCGGCCTGCTGCCCGGCGCGTTTGTCGGAGGCCGCGGCCCCGAGTGCCGCCGAGGACGGGTCGTCGCGGGGTACTGCGGGTGGGTTTTCGGGGATGAGGGGCTGCACGCCCTCTACTGCAAGCCAGTGCGCCGTCCAGCGCACGCTAGGCGGGAGCACCAGTTTCTCCTCGCGCAGGACGCGCTCAAAGTCGACTTCCTCGTCTTCGACAAAGTAAACGGGGCCGGCGGAGGCGAGTTGCGGGTACGGAAGCGAGCGGCGGAAGACGGGGGTCGTGTACGCGCTGTGGCCGTAGAGTGGCTCGACGTTGAGGACTCGCAAAGCGCGATCAATGTCGCTGGTGGTAAGGGTCGTGCGCCGCGCATGACGCATGAAGCGCGATGCTTCCTAGAGAGTCGTGAGGAAGCAAATCACAAGGGAGAGACGAAGTAGCATACCTCGATGACCTGGTGTATTCGATACTCTACGTCGCTGGCCAAAGCAGACGCAACAGGCTCGGGAAGATTGGTGATCCCAAGTGCTTCCGCAGCATCCTGGGGATACTGTGGGACGGAAGTGCTATGAGTAGAACGGACAACCCACCTTGACCGAGTCTGCCTTGTAAAGTCCACTAGATGAGCCCGAGGTCTTTGTCGGCTTTTGCTTTGCGCTCATTGTCGCCCTCTCGATGATACTTGGGCCAAGCTTTGGTTGAAGTCAAGCTGTCGGCAATTCCCGCGAACAACAACGGGCTTATCGGGCCGGCAGAAAGTTCTTACTCGCTCTTGATGGTGCGCCGTCAAAGAGCTTAATGAATCTCGGTCTACTGGGAAAACGTGATGTTTTCTGCGCTGAGGAGGCTTAGCGCGGAGAACTCTTCAGACAGTGGAGGCGAGTGCTGCTCTACTGTCCCATGCACATCAAACACATCGGGCCCTTCCCACCGCGGACGCTTCAAGAGTTTTTCGCTCTGGCCAACCTGCTCGGGTATATGGAGGAAAGCAGAGCCTGCCTACGGCAGAGAAGGACTCGAGAACGGGGATAGGATCGCGGCGATTTTCCCTCGGAGACAAGCTCTCCAACAAGGGTACGGTTTAAGCTGTCTCGACTATTTCGGTCTTATGGTACGCTGCACCGTTCACCGTTTCTGACTCCAGCACCGTCTTAACCACCTTTCGCTACTATGTCTACGCGAGACAGTACTTCTCTTCTGGCCAGGCCCACGTCGATGCTTACCAACAAAGTTGAATTCTTCTGGGACCGACGCTCATAAGGCGACTCGTTTCGGCCTTGCCAAACAGTAGCAGAGACAACCCAGCAAAGAAAGATGCGACGCTGAGTAGAGGCAAAGCGGGAGGTGGGGGAGGAAGCAACGGTAGCTCGAGAAGATAAGAAACCAAGAGGTGGAGACACCGTGGCACCGCAGGGTGAGGGAAAGCAGAAGCCACAGCGTTGTCTTATAGAGGAAATGAACCACCATTCGAACGAATCCGTGGAATGACATGAGAAGCGGGTGCGAGCCAACCGAATGCATAGGATATCCCCTACCTTGTGTTGCTGATTTCCTGGGTGGTGTTGACTTGATAAGGACCAGCATCAAAGACGGCAAGTCCGGGATACATTCTTTATGTGAGTTCTAATGCTGCTTCCGAGCTTCTTATGGTGTGCACATGTTGCCCTAATTCGTGGACGATAGGTCCCCCCCGCGTGCGGTTCCTTTGACTTCAGCATCCTCCTCGCCTCCCCTTTTCTCAAACAGTCCACTCGTAATTTGGTGCTCTGACGGTGGTAACCTGACCGTCGTGGAGACCGTATATCAGTTGAGTCCATACGTTGAGCCCCCGAATTACCCGGCCCCAAGAGCTCACCCGGGTGCAGTTGACTTGACCACACATCAAACCCAAAAATAGAGTCCCAATACCTTATCTGCAAGCGGCTCTGACTTAGCAATCGCGGATATTTTCGCCAGCAAGGACTTTACCGATTCGCTTACGCTTATTCATCACGCGATGTACATGTACACTCTACTGTAAGTTACCTGGTCACTCTGTCACCTCGCTCGCGCGAATTCTCTACTGGATCGCAATTATTCTCAAGTTAGTGTCGCCTGGATCATGTGATACTCAATTTAATCATTGATACTCTGACATTTCCGCACGAACGTGTTGCCAACAAACCACCATGATGAACTCGTTACTGTTGCGCCCACCAAAAAAAAAATGATAATGGGACCGACCCTTTTCCCCGGCATCGTCTACCAAACCACTCCACTCGCTTGGCTCGCCACTACACTTTGGGTCAAGCGCGCTAGCTTATGTCATCAATGATCTGTTACTCCAAGCGTTGAATTAGATCTGAAGCTTAGCTTGAGGTACCCCTCGTTGCTAGTGCCTACGGAGCCCTAACGATGTTCCTTTCAACAACAACAACAATCAGTTACCGTTCTCACAATGGAAAACATATATAAAGGCTGCCCAGCGGAACCAAGTTCACTCATTCCCGGAGCAGGACCTCCCAGCTTGACGCTTTCATCGACATTCATTCTCTCCTTCTTCTAGTCTCTTTATTGATTTTCATTCGCTTCGATCCGTCCAATTGCTAGCATGATGGCCAAACTTTTCGCATTATATCTTCTTGCTGTTGTTGGTCTCGAGGCTGTCCGGGCAGGTACGCCGTCACCTATGGTTGCTTCGTCAAATGGGCATTGACCATTATTGCGGACAGCGCCATTGGAGCTTCGCCAGCCGAATAAGGTCCAATGCGCTGCGGGTCAGAAGCAAGTTGCTGCTGACCTCCAGCAGATGAGTGATGCACTCAACCAGCTCTCCGCACAGATGGACCTTGGGTACGTCCGATCTTGTATCTACCACCTGTTCGGTGCGGTTAACGAGAGATATCAGAAACTCTACTGTTGACTTGTCCAACTCCACGGCGCTTGCGGCGGCCAACGGTACTGCAGCTTGCCCGCCTGCTCAAGATTCCGCAGCCGGCGCATGCGACCCCAAAGGTGCAAAGAAGGGGAAGAAGACAAAGGCCAAGGACACGGGCGCTGCCGCAGACAAGGGCGCCGCAGGCAAGAAAGGTGCCAAGGACAAGAACAAGGACAAGGGCGCGGGTAACTTGGCTGCTGCTGACAACTCCACTGCTGTTGACAACTCCACTGCTGTTGTTGACAACTCCACCGCTGTTGACAACTCCACTGTTGTTGACAATTCCACTGTTGTTGACAACTCCACTGCCATTGACAACTCCACTGTTCTCAACAACTCAGCTGCTCTCGACAACTCCACTGCCCTCGACAACTCAACATCACTCATCAACGCTACGATGGCTGACTGCGGTTCGCAAGCCAATGCCACTGCTGTCGCCGCCTGCAATATGGCGGTGATGATGGCCCCTGGTAATTCCCCGAACGACACTCCCGCGGCCTCCATGAAGAAAGCCAAGGCGAACGTCAAGAAGGCGCAGAAGGCCCTCGCTGCGATGATGGCGGGCAACCAGGGTGCGAACCTGGATCAGGTCAACGGGAACATCACGCTCGCGGCCAACGAGATGGGAGCCATAATGATGTCGTGCGTGTTTTCTTCCTTATCACCCCGTAGTCTCTTTGAAGCTCAACTCGCGGATAGAAACGCGACCAGCCCGGCAATGAAGGTAGCCATGTCTGCGACCATGTCCAAGGCTCAAAAAATGCAGACGGATGCGAAGTCAACGGCGAACGCGTGTGCTAGCACTTGATCTTTGTTCCCATTATCGTAGTCAAGTACTGTACATGCATTCTGCGAATGTTAATCGAGGGGATGACTAGAAGGATGTTGAATGGACTCGTGCGTGACGACCAGGCGGTAACTTGGAAGAGCCGTTTCCGCAGCATGGCGGTATTTCATCTTTGTCTCGGCCACGTCGGTAACGAGGGTGTTCGCACTCAAACGTACCACTTCGCAAGTACAAGTGATTGCCGCCGCGCCACCCCATCATCGGTGCATCATCCTTGGAGTTGGAGCATCTATCATAGGTTCGAAACACTGACCATCAGATATACACGCGGTGCGATGGCCACACCATCCTCTCCAAGTTCTTAAATAGATCGTGATCGGTTTGATTTGCGATCCCTTGCAATTAAACTGCGCAGCAAGGCTGGTTACCATCTCTGCCGGGTATGGTCTCCAGAAGGACGAACGATTGAATTGGATTATCACACGCTTGGGTCGTCCGAACCCCAAACTGTGCGTCTCCGAGTCCCAGCGATCGAGACGTCGATTGGTGCCAGTGAGGTCGGCGTCTCTCACGTGATTCTCAGGCTGGAGCCCCATTGCAACTGGCTTCGTCCTCAGCTCAGCTAGCTAAGCTCCGGCCAGTGGCTTTGTTCGTGTTAATATGCTGTATTGTATGTGAGCGCTAGAAGAAGCTTTCGTGAGAATGCTCCATGAGGAAAGTTCAACGCTCTAACAACGTTGTTCTTTCATTAGCCCCTTGGTACTACCAGTATATTTACAACAGTAAGTTATTCTTGTCCGTCCAGAAGGAGTGTAAACGTTCTCAGGATACAGCGTGGGCCTCCGCCTTCTTTGTCGCGATCGCCGGTCGCCACTGGCAGCAAGAAGCCCTCAGGCTCCCGCTCCAGGTAGCACGCGGTTCAAAAAGTGTAACCCGCTTCTTCTTTCCCAGTCCTATCCAGATTGACGCTACCACGAGACAGAACAACCTGGAAGACAAGACGTGCGAGATTGCTGTGAGAGCGACGCGGGTAAAGTGCTTTGCAGCAAATAAATGACTTACAAATCTACTCTGATGCCCGCCAGTGGTCGCCGTGAAACCCCGCGCGTCGCGCGCCTATCGAGCCAACAACGATATTGTAGTTTTACCCCAAGTCGACGAACGCGCTCAAAATACATTGGTGTGCGTCCATGGCTGGCCGCGAAACGAATATTCGCTCACTGAGTTGTTACAGTGCGTCGATCGTAAAATAACTCACTGGCGGTACCTGAGACCGCAGTTTCGTCCCTGATCGCCCAATTTGTACGCGCGCGAAGCAACAATTTGACGGGTTGGCCCGACGTTCGCATTGCCCCAAAAGGTAACCCCCGTCCTCAGCGGCGGTTATTTTCAGGCGTCGCTTATTTAGACAGTGTGTGCGCGCCATGGCACCGCGTAGTTATTACACCTACGGTGCGGGGGGGGCTTCAAGTTATTTTGCTTCGTGTCACGGTATTGCTGCCACCACTACCGACGCGACCTCGTCCCCCGCCGCGTAGTTACCTCTCCGAGTCGGGTTTTTGATTGGACGACGACGTGTCTCCATGGCGTTGACTTTGCTGCTAGGTTTGTAGCGTTGGTAGGTTTGGGGCGGGTGTTAGTAGTTGCCAGTGGTCCGTGCAGACGCAGTTCGTTCGGTGAGCAGGAATGAAGGACGACGGATGTGCCTACCCTCCTGCGTCATCTCTGATTTGCATGGTGCACGCACAACTGAGCCGACTCTTAAAGACAGGAATAGTTTTTCTAGGCTGTTTGCATACTGCGGTCATCTTGTCAGTAAATACGACCGACGAGACATAAGTCATCGACGAAACTGCGAAAACAAAAAAAAAAAGTAATCAGTTCAAAGAAAACACGTTAGAACGTCGTCAGTATAAAGAAACAGCCGTACTGGAAGGTAATATGTAGGTATGTAGATATAGATATCAGGACAACATCGACTGTACACTCCCAAACGCAACCAAGATGCGAGATGGGACGAAAGCTGGAACTACTCAGATCATCACCCCCGTTTAACATCGGGCCACCATCATCGTCGCCGCCGCCCAAGAGAAGTTGAAAAACGCACCCCCTCCTTCCCCGCAGCTCAGCTCTTATCAAAAAACGCGACCAACTCGCCCACGGGAGCCCGCGGCTTCCCAGAGACGACCTTGGGCGGCGGCGGGACGGCCTTAGCGCGCGCCTCGTGCTCCTCACGACGCATCACGAGCGGATCACGGAATCCTGACGACGTCGAGGACCACGGCGTGCGCGGCTCGTCCTCCATCATCGTCACAGCGCGGTCCGTGCTCTGCGCGCGCGAGTGCAGGCGCAGCGGGTTCGTCCGCGTCGCCGCCAATGCCACACCGACACGGGCACCGGCAGAGCTACCGCTCCCGCCGCTCGTCTGTGCGCGCGGACGACGGGACGGGCGCGGGAGCGAGTCGGCGCTCGTGTCGGTGTCATCGCCGTTTCCGAGCCCGATGCTGAGCCCGTTCCTGCGCTGCTGCTGCTGCTGGTGATGCTGGTATGGGTGCTGCTGCTGTTGCTGCTGTTGCAACGCGCCGTACCCCTTGGCGTTATCGCGCGTCCTGCTGGTGTCCCTCCTGTGATTCTGTGCCGTGGCGATAGTGGTGCCCGCAACGGCGGCCACGCGCCCTGCAGCGCGGCCGATCGTACGATCGTGCGCATCCTCTTCCTCCGTGCCGTCATCATCATCATCATCGTCGTCGTCGTCGTTCTCGGCCGCAGTGGCCGAGGTGGACATCGAGGGCGGCGGAGGGGACGTCGACATGCGCGGTTTCATGATCGGTTCGCCGAGCGCGACGGTGTAGCGTTTACGTGGCGTCGGGCTGATGCTCGACGAGCGCGGGCGTGCGGGTTGCGGCGGGGCGACTAGGGAGGCCCCTGTCCGTGGCAGGCCGGAGAGGACAGTCTGCGGAGGGGGAAGTGGGGGCGAGGGAGCTGGGAGGCCGGCGACGGACACGGGACGGGAGCGCGATGGGCCGGAGGGCGGTGCGGAGACCGAGTTGCTCGTCAATGGCGGCGGGGACTGCGGTGGGGAGAATGCGCCGACGATGACCGAGCCTTGAGGAGAGGAGTAGTCGCCTGTTGGGTAGGGCAGTCGCGAACGTGGCTGCTCCGCGCGGATGGCGGACGGAGGGACGAACGGGGGACTGATGGAGTCGCGTCGCCGGAGGTCGCTCTGGGAAGACATGCGAGAGACTGACGGCTGGGGCGTGTGCGGAGGGATGGAGTGGGAGTGGACCGTGATAGAAGAGCTGGTCTGTGCGTGAATCGCAAATGAGGAGTTGGTCTGTGGAGCGGTGGACACGGCCTGTGCAGATACGCGCGATGGCGCGGAGGATAGGACCGCGGGTGTGGTCACGAGCTTGGCAACTTCGCGTCCCAGCTCGCCGATGCGGCCTTGCATTTCCATGAGTTCGTCTCGCATCTCGTTGACAGAGCCCTCCAAGGCGCCGGACTCGTCAACCTTGGAGACCGTATTCTCTTTTTCGCCTTCCTTGTCGACGAGCCACCGCTCCACGTCGCTCATGCGCTCCTCGAGTGCGCGAACGTGTCCAACCGTCCACTTCTCGAGCTTCTCGAAGCGCCGGGCGACGACGAGAAGCGTACCGGGTACATCAAGCGTGCCTTGGTCATTGAACTGCGCGTAGAGCGGAGGGGGGTCGCGAGATGGAGAACGAGACGGAGAGGTACCGCGATTATCGCCGGATCGTAGAGGGCTTGGTGCAAGGCTGGCGGGGAGACTGGGTGGAAGGCCCTGGCTTCCGGGGGTCGGCGAAGACGGAGCGGAGGATGCCGCGTGCATCGGAGAGGGTTTCGGGGGCGATGCGAGGCTGAGCAGAGTTGGGTTGTTGTACTTGTTCTCCGGTGTGCTGGGCCAGTCTACGGAGCGCTTCTTGTCCTTCTTCGCATCTTTCTTTTCGCGCTTTTCTTTCTCCTTGGCCTCTTGGATGACCTGTTGTGCGGCGGTGAGTGGCTCCTTTGTCGGTGTAAGGCGATTCTTGGCGACGGACCACCAGGAGGCGATACCGTTCTCACGTTGAGAAGGGGTAGGGGAGGGGGTGTCGAAAGAGGGCATGGATTGGGAGCGGGCGGGAGAGACGTGTTTAGGGGAGTCGTGAGCGGTGTGTAGCATCGCAAAGACCTTCTCTTCCATGAGGCGACGTTCCTCGGCCTCCCTGGTGAGAATGCGTTCTGCCTCACGCCTGGAACGTTCACGATCACGCTCGGCCTCCCGTTCGAGCTCCTCATCGGTGGGCAGACCAGGAGAGACGGCACTGCCTACGCTGCTGACGAACGAGCCGACGCGCTGAGCAAAGCTGGACGCGAACCTGGAGATGGAGGGGTTTGGAGAGTGAGAACGTCGACCCCAGGTTGCGTTGTTGTCGTCATCGTTGTCGTCATCAGAACCATCCTCGCTTTGTATCTCTCCTGTTTCGGGATCGACTTTGAATCCAGAGCGTAGCGGAGAAGGAGACCTCGTGCGAGGATAGTTATTGCCGTACACGGGCTGTGGCTATAGGATTGGTTGAACAAAGCGGCTATCAGCACAAAATGTGGCGACTTACGATGTCGATGGCCGAGGGTGGTAGCGGCAGGTTGGGCGAGGGAACACGTCGTTGCTGGTGCTTCGGGGCGAGTCCGTTGGCGTTTGAAGAGGCCATCTTGGCGTTGGCTGCGACTGCGACCGCCGCTGAACGCGACCAACTCGGTCGACTCACGCTTACGTTGCGTTCACTCCGATCATGTCCACAGCCATCGATGGCTCAGCCGAGCCTCTCTTCGCGTTTCTATCTTATGTTCTCATACAAGCAGAGTTTGTTTTCTATAAAATACCTGGGTCTCATGTCGTCGCTCGCTATGTAAAGTCTTCCCACCAAAACGACCCCGGTCGCACAGTCCTCGAAATACTCTTGGCCCTCTTCGCCATTCGTACCCTTCTGCAGTCCCGTACCCGCGCAGATAACGGTGAAAAACACTTTATTCAGTTTTCTGAGAAGGTTCGTCCGCTGGCTGGGCATATCTCTGCTGGCCCATACCGACCCACGTTCAACGCCGCAGGAGGTCGACGAGCTCGTGGACGAATGGACCCCAGAGCCCCTAGGTGCCCCGCTCACCCCAGAAGAACAATCCGATCTCGCGTCTGTACCCGTGGTCTCTGGTGCAAATGGGCCTAGGCCGAAACTCGCCAACACGGGCAAGCACGTTCTCAATCTTGCCAGCTACAACTTTACGGGCCTCGCCGGTAACGAAGTTATCAAAGTGTGTGCGATAGAGACCCTCCGGAAATATGGTGTGGGTAGCTGTGGCCCTCCTGGGTTCTACGGTACTATTGGTGCGTTTGTGCCGTCGATGCGTGATGAATGAACAGCTCATGTCCGCAGATGTCCACACGAATCTTGAACGAGAAATAGCGGACTTCCTCGGTACAGAGGCCTCGATCCTCTACTCCCAGGGATTCTCGACGATACCTTGCGTGATCTCTGCATTCGCAAAACGTGGCGACATCATTGTCGCCGACAGGGGTATCAATTTTGCTATCCAGAAGGGCTTGCAAATTTCGCGTTCTACGGTTCGCTGGTTCGATCACAACGACCTGAAAGGTCTCGAAGACGTGCTCCTGAGCGTCGAGAAAGAACGTCGCAAACGCCGCGGGCCTCTCACAAGACGATTCATTGTCACCGAGGGCATCTTTGAGAAGGACGGTGCGATGGTTGATTTACCAAAACTAGTAAGTTGTACGCGATCAGAGACAGTACCGTTACGTTCTGACTGGGTGAATAGATCGAGCTGAAGCACAAGTACAAGTATCGTCTTATTCTCGATGAGAGCATCTCGTTTGGTACAGTAGGCCGAACCGGACGCGGTCTTACGGAACTCTATAACGTCCCCGTATGCGTCTTTTGTTTCGTTTAGTTGTGTATTGGCTCAACTGAACCGCAAAGGCCACGCAAATAGACATGATCATCGGATCAGTTGCCAACACGCTGAACTCATCGGGGGGATTCTGCGCAGGCTCGCGTATCGTCGTAGATCACCAGCACATCAACAGTACATCATTCGTCTTTTCCGCCGCGCTCCCTGCGCTCCTCGCGGTCTCCGCCTCGGAGGGGATCAACATCCTGCGGAACACGCCATCGATCCTGAGCACGCTGCAGGAGAACGTGCGCGCGATCCGGGCGGTTCTTGACCGGGTCGAGGCGATCACAATCCCCTCGCATCCGGCCTCGCCAATCATCCACATCCACCTGCGTTCTGCGGCGACTCTTTCTGCATCCACATCCGCGCCTGCGAAGCCGCCGAACCCTGCGACCCCCGCGCCGCGCGATGCACCGTCGTTCGACATCGCGGGCGAGGAGCGCCTACTGCAGGACATTGTGGATGAGGCGCTCGCGCAAGGCGTGTGGACCACTCGGGCGCGGCGGCTGCACGGGCAGGAGCTGGTTGAGGCGCGCCCGAGCATCCGGCTTGCTGTTACGGCGGCGTTGTCACGCAAGGATTGCGAGCGCGCTGCTGGCGTGATTAAGGCTGCTGTCGTGAAGGTGGTCACGAAGCGCAAATGAGTGCGCCTGCTACTGATCCGGGGCTCTCCCGTCGTGCTTTTCTCCCACCCTTTACACTTTATATCACCTCAGGTAGAGCGCTACAGTATCTCTATTACAGCAATGCATGCTGCATCAGTTAGGGAATGGTCGAACGCTTGTCGCTGAGTCGTGTGAACCGTGGTCGATTTGCAAGTCGCGCTTCTCTGCATGGGGTCGAACATCGCCTTCTATGAGTACAGTATACATGACTCACGGGGTATCGATGACAGGGGAACGCGTATTCTGTGGGGTTCGTCAACTCATCAATCCTTCAGCAGCGCTACTTCCGGTTCAACTAGCAGTTCTACAATGACTTCTGGTATTCATGCACTTATACAGTCGGTAACTGAAACGTGAACGTATAAGCTACGGCTGAGCCACAACACCATGTTCCGACAGCAGCTTCGTCATTTCTTGGCCGTTGGCAACTTGGAATGGCGTCCTGCCCTCCCCGTCCTTCTCGTCTACGTTCGCTCCGTAACTGAGTAGCAATCGAGCGACCTCGAGTAACCCCTTGGATGAAGCCCGATGTAACGGAGTCGAGTGCTTGTTGTCACATGCATTTGGGTCCGCCCCATGCTCCAGTAGTCGCTGCAATCCCTCAACCATCTTTCCCTCCGAATGATATTCATCATAGTATACGGTCACATATAACGGAGTTTCGCCTTTGTTACTCCGCATGTTGACGTCTGCGTTGTGTTCGAGTAGCACTTGAATAGCCTCGAGTTTCCCATAGGCTGCTGCCGTGTGCAGTGGTGTCCAACCGAAATCCGTCCGAGCATTTGGATCTGCGCCGTGATTGAGTACCCACCGCACGATGTCAACGCGTCCATCGTATGATGCACCATATAGCGGAGTCCTCTCTCTACTGCCTCGGGCATCTACGATCGCACCGTGCTTGTGGAGTAAGTTGGCGACATCGAAGTATCTCTTGTACACAGCTGCCGGAAGCGGAGCTAGGAGGCGACCGCCGCCCACATTTACTTGTTCGGGATGCTTCATAATCAAACGTTCTGCCAGATCATAAAATCCACAGAATGCGGCATAATAAAGCGGGGAACCGACGCCACGTGGCGCGTCATGCGAGAACAGGACCAAGCTTTCGTCCATGTTGTGCACCCGGAGCCACGCTGCGAACTGTGGCTTGGAACCGTCAAATAGATCGTCCATCCCATCTTTTACGAGTGATGACACTCCATCGAATCGTGCATGGTCCACCCAGTGTCGAGCGGCGTATTCGACCAGAGGGAACCCTTTGGCATTAGCGTGTCTGTCCAGTCGGAGTAGGGTTCCCAGGCACGCCTGCGCCAGGATCGCATGCGCCGCTTCGAGGTCGATATGAAACCGCGAAACATCTTCATCTGACCGTGCGAGACGAGGTGACGTAAGGTATTCTTTCACCGAAAAGTGCGAGAATTGCACCACCCGCAAACCACCATTACGGACGATTGTGATCAAACTTGAACACGTCGAAAGTACCGCCTCCTCTTGATCGTCCCAACGCCAGTCGTCCTTCAACTTCGGTATCCCTCCCGAGCTCGACCCTTGAAAATCGAACGCCAGTAGTTCCGCGAGCTCCTCGACTCGAAGAGGCCGGACAGCTACAGCAAGGCACTGTAAAAGACGACGGGCATTATCCTTCTGAGCCTTATTGATGCTCCTCAATATCCGCTCGTATGTCTCGTCCAGGGACTCAGGCAGTTCATTAAGAAATTGACGGAGGTTCGATGGGAAGCAATGTTGCAGCGCGTCTAACTGACAAAATACCCATCTGAACCTGTACGACAACATAAGAATCCGCTGTTAGCACAGGATAACTTGACGCTCACATTCCATCAGCTCGTTCTGTCAGCGTCTCGATTACTAGATTTCTATCATCCGCTCTCCATTTCCTCATCGCCGTACTCGGAGACGAGTTGACGACGTTCCGAACGTAGCCGGTAATGTCGGTTTGTTGACCGGTCTGATTATGTAGGGAAACCGAACTCGACGCCAGCAGGTCGAGGACAGCTCGGATGTCAACTTCTGGACGACTCGTCGCGCAAATGTGGAGTCCATCCAGGCCAAGGTCGACGAGTTCCTTCACGAGTTCGAGAACTTCATGACGGGGAGATGGAATTCCGGGAGAGTCCGGACATTCGTCGAGCGCATCCAGGACGACGAAAGTTGGACCGCGTCCCAGTAGTCTTAGCATGTCTTTCAGGCATTCCTGCAAGGTGTCGTCAGTCGGCTGTCGAGTGCCATCTTCGTGTGTCTTGTAAACGTGGTGAAGAACATCACAGCAAGGACTAGAGCGAGTAGAGAGTTGGAATACGAGAGAGAGTAACAGGTCGTGACGGGTTTGCTTTTTGAGATCGCGGAAATCGAAGTAGAAATAGGCCATGATAGCTGATCCGGCTTCGCATACAGCCATAATGTCATGAACGACGGAGGAACTGGCGAAAAATAAGTTTCGACATCGAAGCAGGCAAGGGACAACATACCAAATGACGCTCTTCCCGGAGCCCGCTACCAAAATCGGAGTCTGTCAGAAAGCGCGAGCCTGGAAAATTGTGAGAGAAACGCACGCTTCCCATGGATCCACAAGAGGGAGCCAGTAGACTTCCATTCGATGAAGATACTGCCCTGAAAGAACCACACGGCCGTTCCCTTGTATTGAGCTTTTCGTGCTATGTTGTGGTTTGTGGACGGATCGGCGGGAGAGAGCCACGCCCGTAGGAGCTGTTTTATCTGATTCCCTATGAGTAGGCTTAAGCGCGAGCAGTGAGAGGCGGTGATGCTAGGAGATGACGAACACTTGAGCTCGTCTACGCTGTTTGCTGTCTGTTGGATAATTGATTTTGCATCCGTCGCCACCACTCTCGTCACCTTGCCGTCTGAAAGTAAGAGTGTTAGAAGGTATCGGTGACTGACTGGACACGTGTCGCTCACCGTCAATGACTACTTGGATCTTTTCATCAACGGATTGCACTCTGTCGCCTATATCCTCCACTTTGCTGCCCACGTCGTCTACTTTGCCGCCCACGTCGACCACTTTGTCGCCCACATCGTCAACTTTGTCGCCCACGTCGTCGACCTTGTCACCCACGTCGTCGACTTTGTCGCCTACATCATCGACTTTGTCGCCCACATCATTGACTTTGTCGCCCACATCGTCAACTTTGTCGCTCATGTCTTCTACCTTGCCGTCTATGTTCTCCACTTTTCCGTCGACCACTTTCACGTCGTCCCGGACAATGTGTGTGATCTTCAGCACCTCCGCAAGCGCCATTCGAGCCTCCTCTTGTGTCAATCTGCCCAGTTTCTTCACCGCATCCTCCAGATCAGTCCTTCCCGCCAGTTTCTTCAGGAACCTTTCTACACGTACTTCAGTAGACACTAATAGACCGCCAATCGGAAACTCACTTGCAGATCCCCGCCTCAGCTCTTTCGTTGCAATCCCAAAGATCATGAGTACCTCCACCATTATCTTCGTGATTATGTTTGTCATCGCCGCCGTTGGAGTCACCTCAGTGTAAGATTCGAGCCGGTTGAAAAAGAACCCTATCCGTTCGAATAGCTCTGCGAGAGTATCTTTGCTCGCCGCAACATCCTTGGCAGCCTATGAGACCTTCAACATCAGAACGATCCGCCAAAAGAATAGTTAGGATACTCGCTAAAAGGAGGACACCGATGCCTGCAAAGATCACTTTTGCGGGCGAAAACACCTACAAAATATACATGAGAGAGGCTTACATTAGTTCAAATGTCGAGACTTACCAGACCAACGCCCTCGGAGACGGCGGCTGAAAATGCATACAGGACGTTCACGGTTGGGATCAACCATTTTGTCAATCTCTCGTCGCCACTGTGTGCTTGATCGAATTCCTGAACTTGCTCTTGAAGGACGGCGAGGATAGCGCTAGTCGAGTCGCATGATCGTAACTGGGAGGCGAGTGGATGTGCGAAAAGATCGTTCTTTGTCTGCTTTTGGTAGGATTTCATGGCGGCATTGAAAATGAGTTGGAAGCGTGAGGAAGCTGCAGCCGTGGAAGTCGTCTGGGACATGGGAGTGGTCTATGGGGAGGAATGAAGGATGATTTGGTCTCGGTGGGAAGACTGGGCGGCAGATAGCGTACACCGCCTCGTGGTCAGGCCTCCCAACGAGGCGGCGAGCCTGAGCGCCAATGCGTACGTGAACATGCATGAACGATAGACGCCTCAATGATGATGTTGATTGCACCAGAATGTGACCGCAATATCAATGATCGCCAGGTGCGAACGCATGCGCGATGCTTACAAGTTCAGAGAGGGACGCATCCTTGATAGTTTGGAGTCGCGTTTACTATGTCTTGACGAGGGCGGCGGCGATGGCACGTGCAGTACCTGTTCTCTGACTCGCACCAGCCTGAGCGTGGGCGTACTGTACTGTAGTATGAAAACATCAACAGCACACCCTTTCTCTCTTTGGTCAGACTTGCGGAATTATCACTGGCTGGTCGTAGCAGTTCTTGACTTTGTTGCAGACGTCGATGTAGATATTCGCCACCATCTATACCGAGGCAAATATATATGCGGTGCGAGCCTGACATCCACGACTCGGGCTCCACGTCGGGACAACTGCTCATTTCCCTCATCGTTGTTCCTAATACCCCTACCCGCCTCTTCTCATATACATGTGCCGACGTATCGTATACCCATATTCTCACTCTCACACGACCCACCGCCGACGACTCACGCCTTTCGGGTAAAGTCATCACCATCACCCGAGCACACACCACACACATACTGGGACTCCGATCTACGCACACAGCCCGGCATCGGCTTCCACGCCTCTACAGGCACGTGGGCGTGACGGTCTACCTGGCCTGCCGGAGCCCCCCGCGCGCTCGTACGGCAATGGTTAAGGTCGAAGGCGAGGTAGGGGTCACGCCTCAGGCTACGCAGAGCGGTTCCTCCAGCTGGATGTAACCAAGGCCGCCGCAGAGGGGTTTGCGCGGCGCGAGGAGAGACTGGGCATCCCGAGTTCGTCCCACTCCTCCTAACTTTCGAGTTTCTTCTGACTTTCGTGCTGAATAGAAGTCGATAACGCCAGCTGTAGGTCGATTATATTTATGGTGGACGGGCTTAAGCAGACGGTCGAGGCCAGGTGGGTCCCCTTCATTCCTGTCTTCGTGTGTGTTTGTGCTGGTACTATGGAATCGAGTATGGATGGGTCTAATGGTAGCCATATCGCTTTGCCAGAGTTCATACAGGCGGGTCAGGGTTGATCGACTGACCGGCAAGGCGACCCGGATAGCGCTGTTACCATGGTGCGCCTGCGGTCTGGGTAGGCCAAAGCTGACAAGCTTGATTCGGAACGCTGTCTCGCCGATAATCCACGCTACCTACGTTCTGCAACGCCGACTGTATTCGCATTCATGTCAGTGAAACCACTGAATCCCGCAATCCCTCCGTCGCGCGATGCGCCATCGTTCAACACATTCCGGGCGAGGAGCGCCTGCTGCAGAATATCGTGGAGGAGGTCGCGCACGTGTGGACCACATGCCTGCAGGAGCTCATCCGCTGAGCGCCCGCGCATCCGCCTCGCCCTAACAGCGCGGCAGCGCTATCGCGCAAGGAATGTGAAAGCGCTGACGGCGTCGGACCTGCCGTAGCGAAGGTGCTCACAAAGCTCAATTGAATGCACCTGCTTCCCCGTGCGCCGATCCAAAACCCCCCCGTCCCTTATTTGCTCCCACCCTTTGCAGTCTATATCACATGCGCTCTCCAACACTTTATTACAGTAGTGAACTGCCACATCAGTTAGGATTATCGTGTGAAAACATACATGTACAGTCTGCTTGAGAAAGTCCATCTGAGGGTGCGTGGGGAGGATGCGATATCGTTTGTTGAATGGACCAGGCGACATATTATGCTCACTGACGCCATCTTCAACTGGTCCAAAGAACCACAACTCCGTTCATTCGCCCACTCAGTAATCGCAAGGGATCGAGGATGAGGCGGATGACGACAATCTCACTGGCCCGTCGAGACCTTGAAGCGCTCACATTCGCTTATGTTGCGTTCACTCCGATCCAACCACAACCGGACCACCATCGATAACTCAGCGCTCAGCCTCTGCGCTCGAGCCTCTCTTCGCAATTCTGTCCATTTCTCTGATATCTGTTTTGAAATAAGATACCTGGGTCACATTTCATCGTTCGCTATATCAGGTCTTCCCACCAGAACGACCCCGGTCGCACGGTCCTCGAAATCCTCCTGGCCCTCTTCGCCATTCGCACCCTTGTTCGATCCCGAACCCGCGCAGAAAATGACGAAAGGTGCTTTATTCAGTTTTCAGAAAAGGTCGGTCCGCTGAGTGTCTTTCCACTGGCCCACGTTGACCCACGTCCAACGCGACAGGAGATCGACGAGCTCGTGGACGAATAGACCCCAATCCGATTCCGCGTCAGTACCTGTGGTCTCTGGTGCAAATGAACACACGGGAAAGCACGTTCTCAATCTTGCCAGCTACAACTTCACGGGGCTCGCCGGCAACGAAGTTATCCGAGTCAAAGTGCGCGCGATAGAGACCCTCCGGAAATATGGTGTCGGTAGCTGTGGTCCTCCTGGATTCTACGGTACTATTGCGTTCGTGCTATCCATACGCCTTTACTGGGATGGATGAACGGCTCAGGCCCGCAGATGTCCACACGAATCTTGAACGAGACATAGCAGACTTCCTCGGTACAGACATCTCGATCCTCTACCTCCTGGGGTTCTCGACAATACCTTGCGTTATCTCCGCCTTTGAAAAACGTGGCGACATCATTGTCGCCGACCGGGTATCAATTTTGCTATCCAGAAGGGCTTGCAAATTTCGCGTTCCACGGTTCGCTGGTTCAATCACAACGACCTGAAAGGCCTCGAAGACGTGTTCCTGAGCGTCGAAAAAGAACGTTGCAAACGTCGCGGACCTCTTACGAGACGGTCCATTGTCACTGACGGTATCTTTGAGAAATTGAGAAAGACAGTGCCATGGTTGATTTACCAAAACTAGTAAGTTGTACGCGATCAGAGACATTACTGTTGCGTTCTGACTAGGTGAATAGATCGAGCCGAAGCACAAGCACAACGCTCCTTGATCTCTTACCACCATCATCTCTATGTCCAATACATCTCCCACTGACTCCCCCATGGCTGGCTCCCCTCCAGGCCCATCGAAGGTGGATACCATCTATGACCTCCTCGCTGACCTCCCCACTGTTGACGACAATGGGGACCCCCTCTCACTTGGCAAATTCCGGATGTCCCTAGTGGCAGCGCTCTCTGAGCCTGTCCCCTCCTTGGGCAACACCTCCCCTCTCGTGCTCATGGGCCTGAGCCCCATGCACCTTGCTCCCCGTCCACCCCCCTCCTCTTTCACGAAAGAACTCGAGGCCCTCCGGGACACCCTCAACCTTCGACTAGATGCCCTCCAGGGCCGTCGAGGGGCTGCAAGCTCCCCCCCTCCCCTCTGCCCCTGTGCCTGCTGCTCCCACCCCTGCCCCTGTTTCGAAGCCCCGTGCCCAGAAACCCCATGCCCAGACTCCCACACCTGCCCCGGCTAAGGCTATTAGAATCTGAAGTCCCTCAGTAGTGGAGGGGTACAAACGACTAGATTAGGTATACCTGAAGTCCCTCAGTAGTGGAGGGGTACAAACGACTAAGGGAACTAGGTATGTATATCGATGCGCGTATATACTAAGGATCACGTGATACTGTATCGATGTGGCGTGATTGACGGTATCCTAACACTCCTCCTCGGCACAAACGCGTAAGGTAAAGTGATGAACAGTAAAAGAGAAAAGGGGATAAAAATAAATCGAGAAATTATCGAGTGAAGGAATCAAATCGAGAAATGATCGAGTGAAGAAAAGAAGAAACCGTGAAGTGAATGTCTCCTCCTCACTTTGAACGTGGATCAGCACAGTTCGCGGTAACGCCGAGATAGTGACGGAGGCGGTTGAAGTCGACTTTCCCTAAAGGTTTAGTAAAGATGTCGGCCGTGTTTTCTTTGGATGGTATGCGTGAAACAGATATGTCGCCAGCTAAGACTTGTTCGCGAGTGAAATGATATTTGACGCGCACGTGTTTGGTGTGTGAATGCCAGACGTGGTCTTCCGCCAAGCGGGTTGCTGCGTCGTTGTCGCAGAATAATCGTGTGGGTGAGGAATGTAGCAAATGCAATCCAGAGAGGAGTTGCCGAAGGAAGATAGCTTCGTGCGTGGTTTCGTGTAGGGCAATGTATTCGGCATAGCAAGATGAGTCCGCGACTGTGGCTTGTTTTCGAGAGCACCAGGAGACCATCCCAGAGCCAAGCGTGAAGCAGTAACCACCTACGGAACGGCTGGTGTCGACACAGTTGGCATAGTCGGAGTCGGAGTAGCCATGCAGTTGTAATGCGTTGCGTCCACCGAGTGAAAGCGCGTAAGACCGAGTGCCTTTGAGGTACCGCAGGACGTGGATCGCTGCGGTCCAGTGTTCCGGTCTGTAACAGTCCAAGAAGGATGATAGTCGTCCAACGGCGTAAGCGATGTCTGGTCTAGTGGCTATCGCGAGGTACATTAGGCTGCCGACAAGAGAGCGGTATGGTGTTCTTTCTACCCATTCGGAGATTTCGGGCGGCGTTGGTAACTTCTTGTCTGGGCGGTGGAGTTGTAATCCGGCTACCATTGGAGTGTCGGTTGGGTGTGCATTGTTCTGGTGGTACTGTTCGACCAAGCGATCGATTTTCGCAGTTTGTGAGAGGGATATGAGGCGGTTCGGTCGATCACGAGAGATGGCGATTCCCAGAGCGTACTTGACGGAACCAAGGTCCGATATATCCCATTGGGCTTTCAGTTTGTCGCGGAACCAGGAGTTTTCGTCTGGGGAGGAGGCCGCTGAGACGATGTCGTCGACATGGACGGCGAAAATGATGACTCCAGAGGACGTTTGGCGTCGATATACGCACCACTCGCACGGGAGCCGTTCAAACCCCCATTGTGTCACGGCGTCGTGGAAAGTTTGGTTCCATATCCTACTTGCCTGCTTCATCCCGTAGATGCTCTTCATCAGTCGCATTACCCAGTCCTCCTTTTCGGGATCTTCAAAGCCGGGTGGTTGTTCCATGAACATGGTCTCACCCTCAGGTAAGATGCCGTGGAGGAATGCGGTTTTTATGTCGAATTGTTGGACATCCCAGTCGAGGGTTGCGGCGATGTGTAAAATTGAGCGGAATGATTCGAGACGTACAGTTGGTGCGGTGGTTTTATCATAATCGATGCCCCATCGCTGTGCGAACCCCTTCACGACGTATCGCACCTTGTATCGTACGACTTTGCCTGTGTCATCCCTCTTCTGCTTGCATACGAGTTTGCCCTTGAGGGGGCATTGACCGCGTGGGATTTCTGATCGGGGTACGAGGACGAAGACTTTTAGGTCTGCAAGACTTTTCAGTTCGTCGCGGCCCCCAGCGATCCAGAATTCCCTTTCCGGGGAGGCAAGTGCTTGCGCCCAGGTTGGCTCATCTTCCGGTTCGAGTGAGGGTTCTAGGGAGCCGTCACTGAGGGCAGCAAGGGCATCCTCGACAGAAGGAGGTTCCTCGAAGTAGAGATCAGCAGGCAGCAAATCGTGTGTATCTCGTACGTCAGAGTATTCAGAGAGTATGGCATAGGCATGGTCTGCCTGAGCCTGAGGCGTCGCCGAACGGGATTCTCGCTCCTCCTGGCGGCGTACGCCGGACTGCCGAGCATCTGATATTGCGGCTGTGAGGCGAGGTCCGTGGCGCAAGCCGTCGTTCGTCGTCAGGCGCGTAGAAGGCACAGGTAGCCTGGAAGATCGTCGAGGAGGTGGTATCTCTGGTTCGGGGGACGGAGTGAGAGGAGCCATAGGAGAAAGGGGTGGTAGAGGCGGAAGGGTAGGATTGGCGTTATGGGGGGGTAGAGTCGGAAGGGTAGGATTGGCGTTTATGGGTGGTTCGTTGGCTGTCTGATTTGCATTATTGTTTGTGATCGTCGGAATTACGGTATTTGGTGTGTTTATTGTTACGGTATTTGTTTCTGGAGTAAGGTTAGGATCAATAGGTGGCGTATGTGTGGGACTATCGTAAGGGGTGGTATAATTATCGTTATCGGGTAATTGTAGCGACGAAAATGGTGGGGAGGTTTCGTTGTTCTGAATTGGCGGCTTAATAGGGCCGGGATAATCCCAAGAAGGTGGTGAAGAAGAAAGGGGTGAAACGCCGAGTATAGTACCGGGAAGGAGAGGTGATGCTTCAGAATCTAGATGTTCCGTAAATGCAACATGATAGGAGTTAAATACACGAGAGGAAGAAGGATCCCAAAGGCGGTAGGCCTTGGAATGTGGAGCATACCCTATAAGGATACATGGGGTCGATCTTTGGTAGACCTTCGAGAGCGCCGGCGTGTGAAGCGCGAAGGCGCGGCACCCGATTTCTCTTAGGTGCGAAAGTGAGGGTTTGCGGCCGAACCAAAGTTCGTAAGGCGTTTTTCCATTGTTGGCAGTAGCCGCAGTGAGGGTTGTGAGATACGCGGCGGTAGAGCAGAATTCGTCCCAGAGGTGTGCGGGTGCGTTGCAAGCTATACGCATGGCCCGGGCTTTGCCGAGGATTGTCCTATGCAGACGTTCTGCTCTTCCATTGTGTGCCGACGTATAGGGGGCAGTAAGTTGATGATCGATGCCTTCCGAGCTGCACCAGTCGCGCATATTTGTGGAGATCAGTTCGCCGTTGTCGGTCACAAGGCATCGGAGGTTATCGCCGGTTTGGACAGTAACTGCCTTGTGCCAAGTTTGGATGGCTGTGCAAGCTTCTGATTTAGTACGCAAGGGAATGCTCCAAACATAACCGGAGAAATCATCGATCATGTTCATAGAGTAAACGTTTCCGGAGCGAGAAGTGACAGCCATCGGTCCACATAAGTCCACAAAAACCTTTTCCAGTCTCTTTTCTGCCTTAGAACCCTCCCGAATCTTGGGTACCGACGATCGCGACTGCTTGCCGAGTGTGCAATGATCACATTTGGCGGGGAAGGAAGACAAGTCGATCGGCATACCTGTAGAGACCTCACCCTTTGCCATTTCGATTATAGTGCGATTGTTGCAGTGGCCAAGTCGGCGGTGCCAAGTTTCGACGTCCGGTACCCTTGTGTAGAGGGCGGTGCTTGCCTCCGCCTGCTTCCTGCGTATGACGGTCGGGGTCTGCGTTGTAAGAACATATAGGCGCTTGGTGGGTGAAAGTGCGCCGCGAACGAGCACAGTGTTGCTTTTGTTCGTAACCCAGCAGCTTGTAGAGTTGAAGTGGGTGGTATAATCCCCATACTTGTTTAATGCGAATATTGAGATGAGGCGTACGGAGGAATCGGGGATGTAGAGGACATTGGAGAGACGCAGTGTATGGCCGCTTGCGATCCGAAGTTCGATGTCGCCGACCCCGACAGCATAAATGGCCGAACCAGCCAAGCCTTTCACGGGATGACGCGGAATGTTCTTAAGGGTTTTGAAGTCAGATGCTTCAGGCGAAATGTGGCATGTTGCACCTGTGTCGAGTATGAAGGGCATCTCGGTGGCGCGTGCTAGGTCACCACGTCCAACAGAGTACGCCACCGAGTCTTCCGCAGGAGTTTTGATTAGTTGCGTGTTCTCGTTCCAGTCGATGGAGGCGCGAGCATCGTCGGTTGTTGCAAGCATCGCGAAGTATTCTTCCTGGTCGTAGTCGGCCATTGAGATGCCAGTGGTCGCCAGGTTAGCTTCCTCGGTTGCGACAGACTGCGGCTGTGCTGGTATCCACATATTGGATACCAGCATGTAGCACTTCCCGTTGATCATCATAGTGTTTTGTTTCGGGGGCTCCGTAGCCGGCGTGGTTGCATGTTGCGGGGTGCTAGTGTTGCCGGTGTTGCGATTGCCGCGGGACTGTTGTTTGCCCGCCGCGGCCTTCTGCGCGGCTCGGGCCTCATCGATGGATTTACCGGCCATTTGTCCGCCTGGAGAGATACAATACTCGGTGCGGTGGTTGTTGCGTTTACAATTGGCACAGGCCGGTCTGATCCTAGTGGAGGCAGCTGTAGCGGCTAGCGCGGTAGTCTCATTCGGTGCGGAGGTGAGTGGGATGCCTAACGCTTCGCGGCGTTGGAGCAACTGTTCTTCTCGAATGACTCGTTCCTTCACGTCGTTCGAGGTAACGGAGGTGTTTGAGAGCATTTCGTTAACTGCGGACTGGAGTTGAGGAAGTGGGTCGAGTGAATTGATGTAAAGTAGGATCTTCAACTTGTCGTCGTCCATTTTTCCCATCCTCGTGAACCTCTCATGAAGGCGATCGATGTCGTCAAGGGTGCGACCTAAGTTCACGGGGGGTGTGAGTGAGACGCGGGCGTCAAGGGCTTTCTTCATGAGGTGGACCTGGGCGTGAGGACCAAGGTTCTCATGGCTCTTGCGCAAGGCGTTGTACACATCATGTGCGATCTTGAACTGGCTAGCGATTCCGTATTCGATGTCCGCGACGTGTTCTAGAATAAACGCACGGAGGGCACGGTCATTGCTGCTCCAGTTGAGGGCTGCCTTAGGATGGGCAGTCGGATCGGGGCATAGAAGGGATCCGTCGAGGTAGTATGCGAAGTTTCGCTGATCGACGACTAAGTTCAAGCGACGATCCCATCGTTCCCAGTTGGACTTCAAACGATCGAGGAAGAGATCCGCCGGCCAAGCCGGGTCGGAGGCAAACTGTTTCTCATTGATGACGACATCCGCCGTCCCGCCGGAGCCTAAGCCAGAGGGTGGAGGTGCGGCGGGTGTTGCCCCAGTGCCAGATGGGTTCGCGGGGGTTGCCCCAGTTCCAGATCCCCCTGCAGGGGGGTTGCTTGGGGCCCCAGTACCGCCAGGAGAAGCCATGTGTTGAGTTCGAGAGTTGTGCTACGAGGAGCGCTGAGAGACTGAGAGGTAAAGCGAGCGTGGAGATGACAAGCTGGGTCGTTGAGTCGTCTTAGTTCTATTGAGGGAGAGGTCGTTGTGCAGATTTAGGCAACGGGGCCCATAACCTATTAGAATCTGAAGTCCCTCAGTAGTGGAGGGGTACAAACGACTAGATTAGGTATACCTGAAGTCCCTCAGTAGTGGAGGGGTACAAACGACTAAGGGAACTAGGTATGTATATCGATGTACCTCGCGATAGCCACTAGACCAGACATCGCTTACGCCGTTGGACGACTATCATCCTTCTTGGACTGTTACAGACCGGAACACTGGACCGCAGCGATCCGCGTCCTGCGGTACCTCAAAGGCACTCGGTCTTACGCGCTTTCACTCGGTGGACGCAACGCATTACAACTGCATGGCTACTCCGACTCCGACTATGCCAACTGTGTCGACACCAGCCGTTCCGTAGGTGGTTACTGCTTCACGCTTGGCTCTGGGATGGTCTCCTGGTGCTCTCGAAAACAAGCCACAGTCGCGGACTCATCTTGCTATGCCGAATACATTGCCCTACACGAAACCACGCACGAAGCTATCTTCCTTCGGCAACTCCTCTCTGGATTGCATTTGCTACATTCCTCACCCACACGATTATTCTGCGACAACGACGCAGCAACCCGCTTGGCGGAAGACCACGTCTGGCATTCACACACCAAACACGTGCGCGTCAAATATCATTTCACTCGCGAACAAGTCTTAGCTGGCGACATATCTGTTTCACGCATACCATCCAAAGAAAACACGGCCGACATCTTTACTAAACCTTTAGGGAAAGTCGACTTCAACCGCCTCCGTCACTATCTCGGCGTTACCGCGAACTGTGCTGATCCACGTTCAAAGTGAGGAGGAGACATTCACTTCACGGTTTCTTCTTTTCTTCACTCGATCATTTCTCGATTTGATTCCTTCACTCAATAATTTCTCGATTTATTTTTATCCCCTTTTCTCTTTTACTGTTCATCACTTTACCTTACGCGTTTGTGCCGAGGAGGAGTGTTAGGATACCGTCAATCACGCCACATCGATACAGTATCACGTGATCCTTAGTATATACGCGCATCGATATACATACCTAGTTCCCTTAGTCGTTTGTACCCCTCCACTACTGAGGGACTTCAGATTCTAATAGGTTATGGGCCCTGAAGTCCCTCAGTAGTGGAGGGGTACAAACGACTAAGGGAACTAGGTATGTATATCGATGCGCGTATATACTAAGGATCACGTGATACTGTATCGATGTGGCGTGATTGACGGTATCCTAACAAAGGCTAAGCCCGTGCCGGCCCCTACTCCCACCCCTGCCTCTCACCCCACAACTCTCCCCCCCACATTCGCCTCCATGGCGAAATCTCCCGCACGCCCCTCTCTGGTTGTGTCCCTCCGCCCCCCAGTAGAAGGTGCCTCCCATCCCCTGGCTGTCCGACGCAGCCCTCAGGAAGTGGTGAGCCACCTCAACGCCGTCCTCTCCTCGGAAGGCCACTCGGCTACCCTGTCCGCCGCTCGGTGGACAGCGAAGAATAACCTTGTGGTCACTGCCGGGCCCGATACGACGGCGCATCATCTCACCTCCGCCTCCCACCTCATCTCCGACTCCCTCGCGACCTTCCTCTCCTCTGACCACTCTCCCCTCCCTGTCCTGACCAGGGACAATTGTAAGTGGGCTCGCCTCCTTGTAAACGGAATTCCCACTGGAGCATCCCCCACCCGCGGCCCCTTCTCCCCCTCTGAACTCCATGCGGCCCTCCTGGCGGACAACCCTGCCTACCGAGGGCTAAGACTCACACAGCCCCCATCTTGGGTGAGGGCACCCACTTCATACGCACACGGGTCCATCTCCTCCTTGGTGCTGACCTTTGAGGACCCTACCGGGGACTCACTGCGCTCGCTCTTGGCGGGTCGGACCCTTTTTGCCTTTGGGCACTCCGGGGAACTGAAGCGCTGGAAGGCCAAGCCACACAACAGTGGCAAGGGCGCACCGGCGTCTTCCTCCCCCCCTGACCGCATCCCCACACTCGTTTGACGCGCTCGCACCGGGGCCGGGACACCGCTCAGAGGCCCGGCCCCTTTACCCAACCATCCGTATTTCAGCTTCCTTGGTAGGTGCTGCTAGCCGGTCCCCCCGACTATTACCCCTCCGCCGTGCCTGTCGTTGTTTCAGGGCACCGCCGCATTCTTTACCAGTGTTTCATAATTGTCCACCTATCGTTCCCTCCTTCTCATTCTTGTCTCCCCATTCCGTCTTACTATAGTTTTCAGTCCGCGTGTTGTCCGGGGCATGAGGCTTCCTTGAGAGGCCGTTTCCCCTTTACCGATATTTTACTGGTAGTGACCCACAATGGCTGGCGTGGTTTGTATGGGTGGATTTGGAGTTTCCGTACAGAGTAGCGGGCTGGGGGTGTGACGACTGTTCTTGTACTAGTTACTGCTGCAGAATAAATCTGAGAAAAAAAAAAAAAAAAGAAGTACAAGCACAAGTATCGTCTTATTCTCGATGAGAGCATCTCGTTTGGTACAGTAGGCCGAACCAGACGCGGTCTTACGGAACTGTATAACGTCCCCGTATGCGTCTCTTTTGTTTGGTTTTGTCGTGTGTTGGCTGAACTGAACCGCAAAGTTGAAGGCCACGCAAATAGACATGATCATCGGATCAGTGGCCAACACGCTCAACTCATCGGGGGGTTTCTGCGCGGGCTCGCGTATCGTCGCGGACCACCAGCACATCAACAGCACATCATTCGTCTTTTCCGCCGCGGTCCCTGCGCTCCTCGCGGTCTCTGCCTCAGAGGGCATCAACATCCTACGGAACATGCCATCGATCCTGAGCACGCTGCAAGAGAACGTGCGCGCGATCCGGGCGGTTCTTGACCGGGTCGAGGCCATCACGGTCCCCTCACATCCCGCCTCGCCAATCATCCACATCCACCTGCAGTCTGCGGCGACGCTTTCTGCATCCACATCCGTGTCTGCGAAGCCGCCGAACCCGGCGACCCCCGCGCCGCGCGATGCACCGTCGTTCGACATCGAGGGTGAGGAGCGCCAGCTGCAGGATATTGTGGATGATGCGTTCGCGCAGGGCGTGTGGACCACGCGGGCGCGGCGGCTGCGCAGGCAGGAGCTGGTCGAGGCGCGCCCGAGCATCCGGCTCGCCGTCACTGCGGCGCTATCGCGCAAGGAGTGCGAGCGCGCTGCAGGCGTTATCAAGGCAGCCGTCGTGAAGGTACTCACGAAGCGCAAATGAGTGCGCCTGCTACTGATCTGGGGCTCTCCTTCGTGCTTTTGTCTTATATTCTCTCACCCTTTACAGTTCATATCACCTGAGGTAGAACGCTACAGTATCTCTATTACAGCAATGCATGCAGCATCAGTGAGGACGCATCGAACCCTTGTCGCCAAGTTGTGTGAAACAGGGTCGATTTGGAAGTTTCGCTTCTCCGGTGGGGCCATCTTTCTGAGGGCATATTTGCCTCACATGATATTGACGACAGGGGAGCGCGTATTCCCTGAGGTTCATCAACTTATCGACTCCTCGGCAGCGCCACTTCTGGCTTCATCTAGTAGCTCTACAATGACTTCTGTTATTAATAGATTTCTACGTGTCGGTAACCGCAGCGTGAAAGCTTGCGTGAAAGTATATACTCTAAGACTGAGCCACGGCACCGTGTTCTAACAGCAGTTTCATCATTTGATGGTGTCCTTTTGACAAGGCCACTTGAAATGGGGTCCTGCCCTCCCCATCCCTTTCATCTACGTTCGCTCTGTGACTGAGTAGCGATCGGGCGACCTCGATTAACCCCTTGGATGTGGCTTGATGTAACGGAGTCGAGTGCTTGTTGTCACATGCATTTGGGTCCGCCCCATGTTCCAGTAGGAGCTGCATGACGCCGACCTTCCTTTCCTCCGAACAAAGAGGATACATGATAACTTCGTGTAACGGAGTTTCGCCATCGTCATTGCGCGAGTTGATGCCTACGTTGTATCCGAGTAGTATCTGGACAGCCCCGAGTTGCGCTTCGTTTGCTGCCGCGTGCAGCGGTGTCCGCCCGTCATATCTCGGAGCATTTGAATCTGCACCGTGATCAAGCAGCCACTGCATGATGTCAACGCGTCCATCGTATGATGCAGTGTAAAGCGGAGTCCTCTCTGTGTCACCTCGGACATCTACAATCGCACCGTGCTTGTGCAGTAAATTCGCGACATCGAAGTGTCCCTTGTGCAAAGCTGCCGGAAGGGGGGCCAGGATGCGACCGCCGCCCGCATTTACTTGTTCGGGATGGATCATAATCAGACGTTCTGCCAGATCATAGAATCCACAGAATGCGGCATAATAAAGCGGAGAACCGACGCCACGTGGCACGTGATGCGAGAAAAGGCGCCAGCCTTCGTCCATGTTACGTACCCGGAGCCACGCAGCGAAATGTGGCTTGGAACTGTCGAATAGATCATCCATCCCATCCTGTACGCGTGATGACACCTTCTCGAATCGTGCATGGTCCACCCAGTATCGAGCAGCGTATTCGACCAGAGGAAACCCTTTGGCGTCAGCGTGTTCGTCCAGCCGGAGTAGCGTCCCCAGGCACGCCTGGGCCAGGATTGTATGCGCCGCCTCGAGATCGATATGAAACCGGCAAACGTCTCCATTCGACTGAGCGAGACGAGGTGACGTGAGGTATTCTTTCACCGAAAAGTGCGAGAATTGCACTACCTGGGAACCACTGCTTGGGACGATGGTGATCAAACTTGAACACGTCGAAAGTACCGCCTCCTCTTGATCGTCCCAACGCCAGTCGTCCTTCAACTTCGGAATCCCTCCCGAGCTCGACCCGTGAAAATCGAACGCCAGTAGTTCCGCGAACTCCTCAACTCGAAGCGGTCGGACAGCTACAGCAAGGCACTGTAAAAGACGACGCGCGTTATCCTTCTGAGCCTTATTGATGCCCCTCAATATCCGCTCGTATGTCTCGTCCAGGGACTCAGGCAATTCATTAAGAAATTGACGGAGGTTCGATGGGAAGCAATGTTGTAGCGCATCCAGCTGGCAAAATACCCATCTGAACCTGTACGACAACATAAGAATCCGCTGTTAGCACAGTATAATTTGATGCTCTCACATTCCATCAGCTCGTTCTGTCAGCGTCTCGATTACTAGAGTTCTATCATCCGCTCTCCATTTCCTCATTGCCGTACTCGGAGACGAGTTGACGACGTTCCGAACGTAGTCGGTAATGTCAGTTTGTTGACCAGTTTGGTTATGTAGTGAAACCGAACGAGACGCCAGCGGGTCGAGGACAGCTCGGATGTCAACTTCTGGGCGACTCGTCGCGCAAATGTGGAGTCCATCCAGGTCAAGGTCGACGAGATCCTTCACGAGTTCGAGAACTTCATGACGGGGAGATGGAATTCCGGGAGAGTCTGGACATTCGTCGAGCGCATCCAGGACGATGAAAGTTGGGCCGTGGTCCAGTAGTCTTAGCATCCCTTTCAGGCATTCCTGCAAGGTGTCGTCACTCGGCTGTCGAGTGCCATCTTCGTGTGCCTCGTAAACATGGTGAAGGACATCACAGCAAGGGCTAGAGCGAGTAGAGAGCTGGAATACGAGAGAGAGTAGTAGGTCGTGGCGGCTTTGCTTTTTGAGATCGCGGAAATCAAAGTAGAAATAGGCCATGACCGCTGATCCGGCTTCGCATACAGCCATAATGTCTTGAACGACAGAGGAACTGGCGAAAAATAAGTTTCGACATCGAAGCAGGCAAGGAACAACATACCAAATAACGCTCTTCCCGGAGCCCGCTACGAAATCGGAGTCTGTCAGAAGGCGTGAGCCCGAAAAAATGGTGAGAGAAACGCACGCTTCCCATGGATCCACAAGAGCGAGCCAGTAGACTTCCATTCGATGAAGATACTGCCCTGAAAGAACCACACGGCCGTTCCCTTGTGTTGAGCTTTTCGGGCAATGTTATGGTTTGTGGACGGATCGGCAGGAGAGAGCCAGGCTCGTAGGAGCCGTTTTATCTGATTCCCTATGAGTAGGTTTACAGTAAGCGCGAGCAGTGAGATCTAGTGAGAGACGGCGAGGCTGGGAGATCACGAACACTGGATATGGTCTACACTATTTGCCATCTGTTGGACAATCGATTTTGCTGCCGTCGCCACCACTCTCGTCTCCTTGCCGTCTGAAAGTAAGAATGTTAGAAGATATCGGTGACTGGCTGGACACGCGCACCGTCGATAGCCACTTGGAGCTTTTCATCAACGGATTGGACTCTGTCGCCTATATCCTCCACTTTGCTACCCACATCGTCTACCTTGCTGCCCACGTCGTCTACTTTGCCGCCCACGTCGACCACTTTGTCGCCCACATCGACCACTTTGTCGCATACGTCATCGACTTTATCACCCACGTCGTCTACTTTGTCGCCCACATCGTCAACCTTGTCACCCACGTCGTCGACTTTGTCGTCTACGTCATCGATTTTGTCACCCACGTCGTCGACTTTGTCGCCCACATCGTTGACTTTGTCGCCAATGTCTTCTACCTTGCCGTCTATGCTCTCCACTTTACCGTCGACCACTTTCACGTCGTCCCGGACAATGTGTGTGATCTTCAGCACCTCCGCAAGCGCCATCCGAGCCTCCTCTTGCGTCAATCTGTCCAGCTTCTTCACCGCATCCTCTAGATCAGTCCGTCCGGCTAATTTCTTCAGGAACTTTTCTACGCGTACTTCAGTAGAGAATAATAGACCGCCAATCGGAAACTCACTTGCAGATCCCCGCCTCAGCTCTTTCGTTGCAATCCCAAAGATCGTAAGTACCTCCACCATTATCTTCGTGATTATGTTTGTCATCGCCGCCGTTGGCGTCACCTCAGTGTAAGATTCGAGCCGGTTGAAAAAGAATCCTATGCGTTCGAATAGCTCTGCGAGAGTATCTTTGCTCGCCGCAACATCCTTGGCAGCCTATGAGACCTTCAACATCAGAAAGATCCGCCAAAAGAATAGATAAGATACTCGCTAAAAGGAGGACACCGATGCCTGCAAAGATCACCTTCGCAGGCGAAAACACCTACAAAATATACATGAGAGAGGCTTACATTAGTTTAAATGTCGAGACTTACCAGACCAACGCCCTCGGAGACAGCGGCCGAAAATGCATACAGGACGTTCACGGTCGGGATCAACCACTTTGTGAATCTCTCATCGCCGCTGTGAGCTTCAAGTTGATCAAATTCCTGAACTTGCTCTTGAAGGACGGCGAGGATAGCGCTAGTTGAGTCGCACGATTGTAACTGGGAGGCGAGTGGATGTGCGATAAGATCTCTCTTTGTCTGCTTTTGGTAGGATTTCAAGGCGGCATTGAAAATGAGTTGGAAGCGTGAGGAAGCTGCGGTCGCGGGAGACGTCTGGGACATGGGAGTGGTATATGTGGAGGAATGAAGGATGACCTGTGTAAAGGTGAAGGTGGGAAGACTGGGCAGATAGCGTACACCGCCTCGTTGTCAAGCCTCCCAACGAGGCAGCGGCGAGCGTCAATAATGCGCACATGAACGTGCATGAGTGATAGGCGCCTCAGTGGTTCGCCCGATGATGACCTTGGTCGCGCCAGATTGAGATTGCAATATTGATACTCGTGGGTGCGGACGTATGCGGGGTGGTTACTCGAGACCGACTTCACGTTCGTGAAGTCCAAACGGGTGGCGGCACGTGCCAGGCACGTACGGCACAAGTCTGACATCCACGACTCCGCGCCGGGACAGCTGCTCATTACCCCATTACCCCCACCATCCATCATAGTTCGTGATACCACTCCCTCCTTGCCGCCATTTTCGACTGTTCTCACCAAGGTTCTCACCCGAGCACTCAATGATCCCTATTAGGACGATGACCTAATTTACGAGATCTGCGCTTCACGGCCCGCCCACCCGTCGACCTCGAGCCGCTCTATAATCTTTACCTGCCAGTGGATCCCTCGATCCCATGTCATTGCGTGCTGCGTCAAGTCTCCCAGAACGACCCCGGTCACACAGTCTTCGAAATCCTCTTGGCCTTCCTCGCCATTCGCATCCACCGTCAGTCACGCACCCGCGCAGATAACGGTGAAAAACACTTTATTCTGTTTCTGAGAAGGTTCGTCCGCTGCCTGAGTATCTCTCTACTGGCCCATACCGACCCACATTCAACGTCACAGGAGGTCGACGAGCTCGTTGACGAATGGACCCCAGAGCCCCTAGGTGCCCCGCTTTCCGCAGAAGAACAAACCGATCTCGCGTCTGTACCCGTCGTCTCTGGTGCGAATGGGCCCAGGCCGAAACTCGCCAACACGGGCAAGCACGTTCTCAATCTTGCCAGCTACAACTTCGCGGGCCTCGCCGGCAACGAAGTTATCAAAGTACGTGCGATAGAGACCCTCCGGAAATATGGTGTGGGTGGCTGTGGCCCTCCTGGGTTCTACGGTACTATTGGTGCGTTTGTGCTATCCATGCGCCTTTACTGTGATGAATGAACTGCTTAGGTCCGCAGATGTCCACACGAATCTTGAACGAGACATAGCGGACTTCCTCGGTACAGAGGCCTCGATCCTCTACTCTCAGGGATTATCAATTTTGTTATCCAAAAGGGCTTGCAAATTCGCGTTCTACCGTTCGCTGGTTCGATCACAACGACCTGAAGAGCCTCGAAGACGTGCTCCTGAGCGTCGGAAGAACGCCGCAAACGTCGCGGACCTCTCACAAGACGATTCATTGTCACCGAGGGCATCTTTGAGAAGGACGGCGCCATGGTTAAT
>JAKELH010000630.1:0-42023 GCA_021525015.1 Lactarius pseudohatsudake | reverse complement strand
GGACATCATTCCCGTTTTGACTAGCTTTAGTGAGAGCTATCCACGCAGCCAATCCACCTTCACTCATTGTGCCTGATACTATTCGCGGCAAATTTCTCCCCAAGTTTGATAGCGTTGAAGCTCCGCGAGGTCCCGCGGCAGCCCAGTCGCGAACATCCGTTGGCCAGCGAATATCATGGACCACACGCTCACAAAAGGGGCAAGCAACGTGACACCGGCACATGATCATGCTTCATTAATTTCGAAAAATAGCAGAGCTCACGACCATCTCGATGAGACAATGGATAAGCATCACTACTTGCTTGCGGAGTACCGTGACTTCCGTAGCGAACTCAGGAACTGTACCGCCTCGGGTAGAGCCGCCCACAACTGTATGTCACACGCGGGGATGAGCGCGATGGCTCCAGCTGACCCTTGAGGTACATTCCGAGCCTCCGCAACGTTTCATCGCAGGCGTATCAACAGCGGCTACTCACGAATTGCGTGATTCAAGCGCAATCATGACGCCTTCGACAGACAGGTGAACAGCGAACGTAACTTCTCTGTCGTATGTCCCTCGACGAAGGCGAGGAATCGGATCTTGAGAGGACATTCGACTCCGTCTCATTGGAAAGCCGGCTGTTACCTTGCGTTTTGCGTGCCCACGAGGTTAGTACATAGGACTTTCAACTCGCAACTGTCTCAGAGACTAAGGGGAACTATCACTCACAGCATTTACCGGCCCGAGGTGATTTGCGCTAATCCAATGTGCCTATGACCGGGTGACCCCTCCAGCCATATATTATTATTCCCCGAGCGCCGACGCTTATCAAAACTACAGCCATCTTGTGGCCTGATGATCTGGTGTAACTATACACTCTACGACCCATCACACATATGACCTCTCCCTCGAACCCATATCTAGCCGGGGATTGATTGTGCATAACCAAAGTGGTGTAGAAGTTATATCGCCGCTGCTGTCAGGGCTTGTTTTCGAATTTTCGAAGTCCGTCACTGACGCCGCTGGCTCCACCTGACTTTAGTAGCGGCCCTCGTTGCGCCGAGAACGGTTTCACCGCGTATGTTAGACTCTGGGGACAGAACCAGTTACGCCTGACAAAACGAACCCGTTCAAGTACTGGAGAGATATACAGTATTGTTGTTCATTTCCCGCTTCCTTGGGTGCTGGTCCTATCAGTTGACCGGGAGCGCCATATCGAGCGCATACACCCGGGGACGTATGGCTCTCAATTCTGTCCGCCCCTGCTATTCGACGTCTTCCCCTGTAATCTCGGCGTGCGCTCTATTCATTACCTCAAATTTTGAAGCGGAGTTTGTGCTGTGCAGCCCGGCAAGACGAGCGCCCGTTGGGAGCCAAAGTATGTTCGCCTTCTGGTAGATACTGACGCCCCTCTTTCGAAACCCAAGTCCGCTTCTCGTACTCCGCAAGACCCTCGCACATTCATGACGCTCGATGCCACCTACAATCGGTACACGTGCTACCCGTCGCCGAATTACTGGCATTCCTGACCCCGAAATTCCCGTTTATTCCCTTTCTCCACTGGCCCCCTGCGCGTACGCCGCTGTAGGGTTCCATCGGTGTTTCTGGTGCGGACGTAACGCTCGGTGCTCCTTGTGAAGACAACCCCAACTTGGAGCTGTCTTGACGCGTCCCAACAGCTGTAGGTCTGACATTCTAGTCGTCACGTCGTTCTATCTTCACCTTTCCCAGACGCGCTGGATGTCGGGGTGTAGGATCGTCGAAAACTTCACGCGATGATTGTCTTCATCGGGGCTGTCTGCTTAGAAAATTGCATTGCAACGAATGGTATTTAGAGGGTTCGGGGTATCCCAAGACTTCACTCTCAACTCACTACGAGAACAACAACAACGCAATGGCATCAGGACCTGGTAGGTGCATGTCCTTAATATTAGCGAGCTCTCTCATGAATGCGCGGAACTTCTGCAGATCACGTCGTAGAATTCAACAATCGGCTGCAAAAAAGCCGCGAAGGAAATGTAGCTGCTAAGCTCACCTGGGAAATGACTCAAGATGGCCCCAACAACCAGGCTATTCACACGGCCACTGCTATATGTAGGTACAATACAGTTCGATGAGACGCAAGCTAACTAAACGTATCTGCGCTTTAGTCCGCGGCGTTACTCTTGGAAGCGGCCAAGGTCTTTCTAAAGGCCTCGCGAAGCGTGCGGCAGCGGAGCAGGCCGTGCTTTATCTTGATGAACATGGGCTCCCGGAGAATCGGGATTAACCCAACTCAAGTAAGGGAGGAGAACGCCACTGGCTAGAATTTGTTGTCTGGATTGATGCGAATAATACTTCTTGCTCTGACGACGCCTGAAAACGCCTACTAAGGACGGCATCCAAAGGAAAGGTAATCCGATATTACGGCTGGTAATCATCACACCCCGTTATTCGTTTTGTTCATCTCTACTTGCCACAATCCACGACGCGATGTTATGACCTTCCCGGCTATATTCGCATCGACAGCGTGGACATTGCTGCCGCCCTGATATTCTCACAGACGCCCTTCGCTTAGAGGATGTGCTTCTTGCCCGTGCCGAGTGACTTCCTCAAAAGTGTACCGCCAGCGTCGCAGAGGGGTTATCATGGGCGGCTTGACCTAAATGAGGAACTGCGACCAACCGCCCGGGCGGCGTACCAGCGAAACGCCGGAAGTGGGGGGGAGAGGAGCGCCCTTCGTGAAACACCCACGAAATGCTAGTAGCGCAAGCCGACACCGCACGAGCACCGAGCCCAACCCGACAACGCCGTGTCTCCACTAACATTCCGAACACTTCGCTGTTGACGTCGCACCGCGAGGCTAGCCACGAGGCACCTCTGTAGATTAGGGACACAGCAGCGGAAACTCGTTTGTATCGTATATAAGGATCCACTGGGACCTTCGCCTTGCTGTAGTACTATGGAATCCACTTAGCCGCCTTCTCTCGGCTTCACGCAAATCCCTAAGCATTACTCATAGCATAAGCCACGTCGTGACCGTCTTCTTGTACCTCGGTCTCCGCCTCTATATCGATCAATTTATCTTTGATTAAATTCCAAATCCAAAATCTGAAGTCCACGGCTTACTCGAACACGTAATCGCAGCTGTCTTCACACCACGATGGTCGCGAGTCCCGCGCGACCGTCTGCCGGCCCTCGCAGCGGGGATATTCGGGGATATGCGCCTTCCTCGTCACGACCCGTTTGGCCAAGGAAGGACCAGATAGGACATGACGACACGGTGGTATGTAATTTCTCTCGCTCGCTGTCTTGTACCCACTGACGTGCCCTGAGATACGGGGCGCTATCATGTAGCAGGGGGCCATAATAGTATGTCAATTTGTTCTGTTGGAATTCTCGTACCGTGTTATCTTCTGAACTTCGGACTGTTACAGCCTCCCCAGGACCCGTGTAAGGACCAGTGCGGCGATTTATCAAGCGCTACGTGTCTTGCAGCGCTCGCAGCATCTGGACTGCTGGGCTCGGGGTATAGGAGGGGGGTTCAAAGTCCGCAGGTCGAGCCGCGTGTGGTGCGCAAGGCTGACAGGCGTTGGTCGACCGCATTGCTCTGGCTTGATTGGCGCCTGAGTTGTACCCTGTAAATCGAGGGGCCTGCAACGCTGAACTTTTTGTGCTTGTTTAATCTCGCAGGCTCGGCCCGGGCATTGATCCGTGTCCAGTAACCTATTGCATCTATCATGAGGTTGACTAAGGCGAGATCTGTGTCTCGACTCTCGAGAGCCTAGAATCCCTCCCTCTTCCGTGAGCGCACGCGGGACAAACAATGAGGGAGTGCTGGGGTGTTCCTTGCCACAGCGTGGAATGTCCGGGGCTTTCTTTCGACCGAATTGAAGTGCACGAGGTAGCCGTCGAACAAGATATGCCTTTTACGGAGCTGAAAAGCGCTGAAATATCATTGTAGGCATTTCGCAGTGTGCCTCAATTCAGTCGCAGAAATCTGACCAATCAGATTTCGGGATTTACAGCAAGCGATTGAATTGGAACACATCGTGAAATGCTCACAGTGTATATATCCAGCTCACTGCATTCCTACTAGACACAGGCCTAGACAGCCTGTTGCCGTTAATCACTTCTCTGCGCCGCCGACCCGTTGTTCATTGAGAAATCGAGGGAAAAAGGTTTTCGCAACTCTGTCTGACGAGAGGAATTTAGCTGCTCACTTTGCCTCGCGATTGGCTTCGGATAACAATAGCATGTGCTAGAGTGGCTGGCCATTCAGCGCAGACTCGGATTCAAGTTGTTGTAACGAGCGCTTGCTTCGAGTTGGAACCGCAGACGCTCGCAGTCGGCGATGCCCGCATACGTCAGGACGAGAATAGCTCGCCTTGTACACGGTTAATCACCGGTTGGCGGACTACAGCACCCTTGACTTGCGTTTCGCCCAGTCCTGGGACCGTTCCGTCTACCTGGCAGCTTTGACAGCCGTTTTCCTTTTGCCTCATTGGGCTTGATAACAAATCGATCGACCACTTGTCCGACTTTTCATCCCGGTGTTTCGGGAAACAAGGGAACACGGCGCCCTTTCTTGCGCCGTTGACTGGAGGCGGCACTGAAGCTCGAATCGGGCTGAGGGAAAAGAGTCCATCTGTTTACAGTGAGTGTCATTGCCTACAGCTAATTTGCTAATCAGACTACCGCTCAAGCAAGGAGTCGAGTACACGGGTTATTGTCGGGATTTTGTTTCATATTTCTCACAGATTTCCGAATATCTCAAGACGCACGAACGCACAAACCCGGTTTAGGCCTTACCCTGCAATGTCTTCAAAATCTCTTCGGCGAGTGACCTGGCAGATGCAGGATTCTGCCCGGTGAATAGGTTACCGGAATGCGCGACTTTTGCCTGGGGAGGAATCTCTTAGTCAACGAGCGCCGCGAGAAGTCACAGAAGTCAATACGAACACAGAATAATTTATCCGCCTTTTCATATGTCCCGCCGAGTAACTTGATGCGGTCTTCGAGAAGGAAGGGCACGTCCTGAAAATCTTTCGTTATGGTGACCAGTGTTTGAACGTACAGGCCTACTTACCTCCACCAAACCAACTTCTTTTTCTTCGTCGTTAGAGAAGCCAGTCACGACCTTACCGTCGAAGATGGACTTTCCATCCTCTCCCGTGACACCTACGAGGGCACTTTACAATCCCCCTTTCTATCAGACGTCATGCGTAAGGTTACACTTTGGCGCTCACGCAGGGCCATGGCATACGGCACCGACGACCTTCCCGGCACGGTAGAACTAAAAGCGATTTCAGTGACCGAGGATCTTCGAATGCGATTGGGACGTACTTTGTTTGCCAACTCAATGTTCACCTCGTCTTTCGCGAGATCGATTACAGGCCCATGTCCACCGACGTAGAATATCGCCAAGTAATCAGAAAAATTGACTGTGCTCAGAGGCTTTGCATTCTCTAGAAGTGATTTGGCGGCAGGGTCGTCATTCAAGAAGCGTTTGCTCTCTTCGTCGTCTTTGGAAAACTGCCGAGAAACGAAGACCATCGTAATCGTATACAACTACAGGGATAAGCCAGGATCACCTCGATACTATAAGGATCCAACGGGGGATTCGGTCCACCGGGGGCGGCAAAATCGATAGTGAAGTGCGGGGAGAGGATGTAGTACGGATGGGCTGCCTCAGAAAGGAACCATCCCTGTGAGATGTACTCAGTGTATGTTCAGAGCAATGTAATACTTTGGTTATATTACAGTTGGTCTGCCTTTGAGAGTCTTTGGAGCAGAACTCAGAACAAAGAGGATTCGCGACATGATGGGAAATCACAGAACCCAGCTACCGTGGCCCCCTGTTGATGCATATGGGAACCATCGCGCTTAGATTGTACGTCATCGGAAACTTGGCGCTTCTTAGTCATAACACAAACGCAATGACTTAGTCTATTTCGTCGTGTACGGTAAAAGCCCTACTGGTTAATAAGAGTAAGAGTCGCTTTGGTTCAATGTCTTCATCCAGGTGTGAGCACGAGAATTAAATTCCCTTCTTGCGACCAAGCTCGCGACCGTAGAGCACCGGCGTGGGAACCGTGATCGTGGTCACATGTTGCTCTTACTAGGGTGAAAGGAAAAGCGATAACGATAATCATCGACTTGACCATGTCCACCTTCTTCGGCCTGTAAGAGCTCCAATCATCATCTTCAACTCAGATTGATATACCACTTGACAGAGGCAAGACGCGCACTTTCAAACCGCGCAGAGACATACCAGAGGGCACGAAGCAATACCAACTGAGGAAATATGCTGAGGCCACCCTAGTACGCCCCTCTTTGCGCTCAGTCACCTAAGACGTGCCAGGTTGACACGGGAAAGGGCTCCGGGAACCTGCGTCTTGCAGTTAAGCTCCCAGAAGGCGAGGATCTCAATGAATGGCTTGCCGTGCACGGTGAGTCTGCCTGGCCTGCCTTAGCACCGCATCAAAGGAGCGACGGGCGTTCCAGCTGTCGATTTCTTCAACCACCTCAACATGCTATACGGCACAGTGACAGAATTCTGCACCCCCCAGGAGGTTGGTCCTCTCATGTCCTCGAGCTTGGTCCCGATTGACGCGTCTGGTAGTGTCCAGTTATGTCCGCTGGTCCTCGGTGAGCCCTCATCCCCACTCGGTTCACGTAATAACTGACCATCGTAAATCAGGTACGAGTATCTTTGGGAGGACGGGGTGCGCTACAAGCGCCCCACGAAGCTTGCTGCCCCGGATTACGTTGATGCCCTTATGAATTGGGCACAGAATATCCTGGACGACGAGGCCGTCTTTCCTAATACCATAGGTACTACTTCCCAATCTTTTATCACCAGATTTGCCTCTGACGAAGGCACAGGCGTCCCATTCCCTCGCACATTCAAAGATACCGTGCGCACCATTGTGCGACGGCTGTTCCGCGTGTACGCGCACATATACAGCAATCATTTCGATCAAATTTGTGCTCTTGGGATTGAAGGTGCGTCTCCTCAATTCCCACTCGTCTCGCTGCTAACGGGTCGCATTCCAGCACACCTCAACACGAGCTATCGTCATTTTTTCCTTTTCATTAACGAAGTATGTCAATTCTACTCGCTGTGAAGAGTGTGGCTGATTTTATGTGTAGTTTGATCTCGTGGATAAGAAAGAGCTCGCACCGCTAGACGAGTTGAATGAGGCAGTCCTTGCTGAGGATAAGACCCGATGAGCATAGACCTATGGCCCTATACCCAGATCCACTGACATAGCACCTTATAGTTGTACTAGCCTTGCGTCCGTTGTTTCCAAATTGGGGGACTGTCATGTTGACAGACTGATGATCAGAATTCAAGCCTACGGACTGCGATTGCTTTAGCATTTCTGCTGGTGTCACGTGGTTTTAACAAACATCACAACTCCACGACAGCAAGCTTCTTTGCTTGACCCTGACGTAGCCGGCACTTCACATTGACAATCGATGTCTGATCGCAGGAGGGATGAAATAATCCAGTCAATATGTGTTCCGAGTCGCCTGCTCAGTGCGGACGGAATACCTCTCACGGTGAGGTCGCCGGGGGATCCCGCTCCACACCCGGTTACTTCAAATGGGACTAGCGTGGTCTGGATTCGCCGCAGAACTTGAATACGAACATTCATCGGACCAAGTCTGACATGTCTGTGTGGAAGATAAATCTCGCTAGCTCGAATTTACTCCATCGAACTCGCTCGTCCCACACAAACCGCAGTGCCGAGATATAGCATCACGTTTCCCTCAACCCCTCCAGGCGGATCAACACGTGTTTCAGCGACTGATGCGCCAGTGCAACAAACGTGTTTGTCTCTCTCCTTGTCAATCAAACATCGAGGCTGCGCAGGAACACTTCCGCGTCGCTTGCCACGAAAATGACACGGGCACGGGCAAAGGGGAAACTGGGAAGCGGTCCATGCCCGAGCACACGTGGTTTGATGGAGGGCACGAGGCCGTCCAACGTCACAAGAAAAAAAAAGGAAAAAAAGAATATGAACGTAAGCGTAAACGTAAACTGGGCCCCTACCGGATTCGTGCAGTCTTTTGTCCCCAAGAAGGTGCTCCGGACGGAATGGAGGACCAGACCTGGGCGCTTTTATCGGTCTCAAGGGGGGACGTGGACTGGTCCCTCGGTGATGGCGGCGCTAGGGGGGTTGTTTTCGGGAGGGGAACAAAATGTGGGCCTTGCCTCGCCTCGCGAAAGCCGCGTGGTGGGCCGCGCCGGCGCGAGAACAATGCCATCATATTATTGTTTACTTATCGGTCTCTGGAAGTATAAATTCCCTCCGCGGACCTTTCCCTCTGTTCTATCCTTCACACTACCACTACCCATCGTCCGCGTTTCCGTCTCTACTAACTCCGTCGAGCAAACCACCCTCTACTAAACCTAACAAACTAACGATCATGTCCAGCGAAGATATCACGGTGCGTAGTGCAGTCCCGTATCGAACAAGTTAATACTGACCACCACCTGTGTTTCTTGTTTAGCCCGGCGACATCGTCACCGTCAACCACGGTGCATATGGCCGTCGTGAGGGCCTCGTCATTGGCTCCCACATCGACTACGCCGTACGTCACGTCACCTTCCTTTTCTAGCCGTCGACAACGTGCCCTTTTCCTGACGAGACTTAACTCTGTAGGGCAGGCAAATAGTCGAGGTCCAGTTTGAGCCCGGAGATGTGTACCACGCGTGGTACCCCTCCGTGACCCGCGTCAAGCGCACGATCTACACGCGACCCAAGCCCCGCACCATCGAGCGCCACGTCTACTGGTGATCCAGGCCTCCCCGGGGGCTCTTCGGATGGAACAATTCGTGTGTGGAACGCCACTATGGGAGTGACAGAGGCAGGCCCATTTACTGAACTCAGGAGTGATAGTCTGCTGGGGCATTCTTCTGGTTCATCTAGTACTCTTTTTGTTTCCCATGATTTTTTTCTTACAGTATCGCAGAGGACGAGGACTGTGTGTATCATTATTATTGCTAGCCTCATTTTCCGCGTACGAAAAGTGATGTCTTAAACATCGAAATGCGATTATGCTTTCACGACGGATGCTATGTCTGCCAGTGTCTGAACATTTTTTTTGGAAAGGTCATTTGCATTATGCATACGACAATGCAAACCCACAAAAAAAAGTTACAGTAAACCAAACTGGCAGAACATAAACAACAATTAGATAGTAATGAGGCAAAGACTCGGAGGCGGTTCTATCTATGCCCGAAGATCCACCGTCCGAGGGAGCGATATCGGCGGTTCGTCCACCACCGGCGGCTCAGGTATGGGCGACAGCGCCTTGACGGGTGCCGCTAAGGGTAACTCGACTGCTGGAGCGGTGGTGGCGGCAGGAACGTCGGGTTCATCGACCTCGAACGACGACTCGGGATCCACCACCTCCGTCTGTGCCTCCCGCTTCACCGAGCTTCCTCCAAGCACCTCATCCGGCCCGAGCGACACGCTCCGCACAACCCGCGCCTTGATCACCGCAGTCGGAGGAAGTACCGCGGCCACCACCACCACCTTCTCCCGCCCTGGTCCTAATAGCTCGTGTATCGCCGGGCCTTCTTGTATCTGCTGCGCCTTCTTCTCTTGCCCCCCTGCTGCTCCTGCCTCCCACGCATGCAGCCCCGCGCCAGTCCAAGACCGGCCCGACGCGTCCTCCTCGCCCACCACCCGCTCATAGTACAGCATAAACGCGCCCGCGCCCTCCAGCAGCACGGTCTCGATCCCGACCTCCCGCACCGCGTCGTCGCTCACGCGCAGCCAGCCCCGTCCCGCCGGCGGCGCGGCAGAGGGCCCCTCGTCCAGCCGTGGCGGCACGACGCGCCCTGCGCCGCGAGGCTTGCGCCGGAAGCAGACGTAGTGTCCGAACGAGTGTTGCCCGTAGTGGCACACCACCGCCGCGAGACGGTATAGCACGCGCGGGGGCGGTGTTTTGGTCTTGGAAGACGACGACGACGGGATCGCCAGAGAGGCGGCGGCGGCGGTTGAGGGCATGTGTGAGGAGATGGGGATTGAGGGCGAGGTGGAGAGCATGCCCGAGGTCGTGTACGGCGTCAGGTCGAGCACTTCTGGGAAATGCACGCGTGCCGTGTTTTTGGAGGCGTATGCGCCAAAATGGACGGAGCGGTTGAGATGTAATGCAAGTACGGGTGGAGGCTGGTTGGGTGAGTCAGACGACACGGAGTAATAGAATGGGATAGAGGGATGACTTGCCCGCGCGACCATGGCCTGCTTCGTCGACGCCCGGGAGAACACTTTCTCCATCTTGACACCTTTGATGTCTTCTTCGATGCGTCCCTCGTCGAGTGCGGCCTTGAGGCGCGTGGCGAAACGCTTGACCTCACGCACGCGTTTCTTTTTTGATTGCGACACGGTCGACTTGCTAGCCGCAGCGGCAAGCCGTTCGGCGTCTTGCTCCAGTCTGTGCAGAGTGGCACGCATCGAGCACTTGCGGCAGATGCAGTCCGTGAGGACTTCGAGGCGTATGTAGTCCACGAGGCAGTCCTCGAGTCTGCAGCTCGCCTGTGACGCGGGTGCTCAGCAGAGGAGATGTGGAGGGAGGGGCAACGTACGCACGATGCGGGGGACGGTAAGCTGCCAGTTGTCAAACGGAAAGTGCATTACCGCCTCTGTATAGCCACACTCACAGCAGCTACGGCGGTTTGCAGTGAGGCCGTCAAAGACGCCTTTGGACACGTCGCAGCTTGCCGCGGCTGTCTCGGAAGACGAAAGGGAGGAGATGGCGGCAAATCCAAGGTCGCGAACACCCTCGCGATCGACAGCGGTCGCCTCTTTCTTTACGTATTCCGAGACGAGCTGGAAGAGCTCTTGCGCGTCCTGGTGCTCCCGTGACGAGAAGAGAGGAATGCGCTTTCCCGGTTCGGGTTGGGAGAGCGCCGCTATCATCTCGACAGGGCGAATGGTGCGATAGTGGGAAGAAGGGGTGTTTAGACCTGTTGTGGGACATGGTAAAGAGGCTAATGGACGTGACGGTGGCATATCGCACCATGCAAGAGGTCACGTAATGCGTCAACAACAGGCGTGGCAATGTCAACTGCCTCTGCTTTGGCGTGGATGGCGTCTATGTGGGGCTGTAGGTAAGACAAAGAGGCGAGGGCCTATGACGCATGGAGGTTAAGCGTCTAGCGGAACGGGGATGGGAGAGCGGGGCAGCGTGGTGAGCGCACCTGCATGGTTGAGTTCATGAAGCAATATGTGCCGGAGATATTGACGAGCCCGGGATAGAATGAGTAACTCTCCTCAACGTCTGGCGGTCATGAGCAAGAGGACGTGTCGAGTTGTCGGCACGCACCAGGGCAACCATCGGTCCTCGCTGCCAGCTGTTCCGCGCGGGTACGGATGGGAGGTATCTTCCTGGGATCAGATGGTGTAGACCCGTGTTCATAGAAGGATGACCAGTTCCAGGGGAGCGCCGAGCTGGCAACGGCGAGCATGCGGGAGACGAATGGGGGAATGAAGCGGAGATAGTTGCGACCAGAAAGCACGAAAAGTGGAACGACGAGGATGACTATAAGGGGCGCTAACTGCTGAAGGGCTTGAACTGATGACAGACGGGAGAAGAGCAATAGGACGGGCGTCGTCGTCATTTACTTAGACCGAGTGTGCTCATCATCCCGAGTAGCGAGCAGAGGCAAGACAAAGACGCACACACGGATACAGTCTGACCTAATGGTAATCCTCTTATCACCTAAGGCCGTCGGTTCGATCCCTACCAAGGACGGACTAATAATCCCTATGCAACTCACATGGTTCGTTCCCAATCGCCATACCCTCTCCAGCCCTCACTGGTATCACGCTCGTCTCCCCTCCCTCTGTCCGGACACGTACCCGCAGCTCTTCCGTCACCGGATCTACGAAATGCCATTCCCCACATATCCCCTCCCCAAACGGGTGCGGAAACAGTGCATCGTCCCCTTCCTCGTCCTCGCTCTCCCGTAGAAATGGATGGTACAACGCCTGCCGCGGCGTCGTCCGCTTGATCGACTCGGGGTGTAAGAGCCGCTCGAGCAGGTCGAGCGCTTGTTCCACATCTCTTTCGTGTTCTTGACCGTCTGCAAATGGGGATGGCGAGTGCGTCTCACGCGACACAGTGCCGGGGCCCGGTGACGACGAGGAGGACGGTGGAGGGGCGTAAGAACCCCCTCCCGAAGATGCCTCACTCAGACTGTAGGGCTGAAAGCGTGTGTCACTCTTGGGCGGCTCCCGCAGCTTCGGGTTCAGTGACTCCACGAATTCGCGCCAAGGCTTTCCTTCCGGTGTGATGGAGGATATGTTCGTGGTAAATGTCCGTGCTGTCGGAACAATCAGTAAGACTGCGCACGGGCCCGAAGTAAGCGCTAACAGTGTAGCGTTGCCGCCTTCTCCATTCTTCGCCGCCCAACAATGCAAGATATTTCTAAGAGCGCTTCCACGTCATCGTTCGACTGGAACAACGGAAACTTCCCAGTCAGAAAGAAAAGAAGTATCATCCCCGCTGACCACATGTCGATGGCTGTCAAAAACGAGGGGGTCAGCGTCCGCATTGGCTTCAGGAGACGGCACGACGGACCCCCAGATTGCTCGTTACATTTTAGTAGCACTTCGGGTGCACGGAACCCTCGCGTGCCTGCCCGATTCGCTTTCGAGTGCGGTCTGCGCGTTCAGCAAAACTCCGACGCGCCGCGTCCTGGGTGACTGTAGACCTACCTCGTATCTTTCTCGAGATAACCCACTCTATCGGACGTCCACCCGCTCCGCATTCGCGCGTCCTTTTGCTTCTTCCGGACAAACTCCGCATTGTATTCGGTCGTCCGCCGTAGTCGACCATGTGGGTATTCCCTTGTTGGCGCCGTGTGTAGGCATTTCCCATAATGCGAGTGCGGCTCCGTGCCCATGCGCTTGAAAAACAATGACCGATCGTCTGGACGCATACTTTGGGGCACTCACACAGGCCAGGCCGAGGTCCACCAGGGTTCCTACACCCCTGTGAGGATCGAATAGAAAGTTCGCAGGCTTGACGTCCCGATGGATGATGCCTCGCGCGTGAATATCCCGCAATGCACGGAACATGCACCTGAAGTACGCTCGTACCCCGGGCATCGGAAGCGTGCGGTAAAATGACTGCGGGATAATCAACCTCGCGCAAGCGAATCACGTCCGGACGTCTATGGTACGCACGCGAAAATCCTCGTGCGGGTGGTAAGGCATGACCACGACGACCTGATCCTCGTGTCGGAACGCGGTGATGAGTTGTGACACGTGCCGCGCGGCGCGACACGTCTCCAGGATAGAAATTTCGTTTCGTATTCGCTCCGGGTTGCTAGTCACATATATGCGCTTGATTGCGACGAAAACCTTCGTTCCGGGGGGCCGTAGCGCCGACTGGTAGTGTGCGGACGACTCACGGGGATGTAAGCCATGCCACACCGAGTTGTCCCACTTTTCGTGATACCCGAGGTCGATGGCCTTGTATACCGACGAAAACGTGCCCGTGCCCAGGCGGTCGATGAGTTTGTAGTCTTGCGTGATGGCGGGGACCGCCTGCTCGAGGTCCTCGATTTCGAGCTCTATCTCTTCCTGCTCGTCTCGCGGCTTGAGGTACAGCGACATTTCTTCGTCGATGTCCCCATCTGCATCCGCGTCCGCGTCCATGTCGCTGTCTCCCTGAGAGTCGTCGCTATTTTCTCCGTCGTAGTCTTGTTCCCTATCGCCGTCGAGGTCATCGTCCAGGTCAATGAGCGCGTCCGCATCCGCAGTCCCTCGTGTGGTATAACGTGCGCCTGGGGCCGGCCGCTCCTGAAGAAGCCCAGCGACGTGTTTCTGGTAGCTCTTGAGGTCAGACACCTCCAAGTCATCTTCCGGCTCGTCCGAGTCGCGTTGATTTCCGGCCATCGCGCGAGCTTTACGATATCTGTGTAATGCGGCTTTGTTACGAGCATCCGAGGAAGGAAGTTCGAGGGGGTTGGAAGAGTGCTGCGAGAAAGCCCTGTATGATTCCATGCGGCGCTAGATGTATCGTGGTGGCAGCCAGACCTGCGCCTTGTGTAGTCCACGACACGCTATCACGTGCTGGAAGTATAGTGGCTCGGGTGTCAAAAGAAGAAAGACTGGGCAAACAAAAGAGAAACAAAAAATGACCACCGCAGGACTCGAACCTGCAACCTTTTGGTGCCGTCGGCGATCGAAGCCAAACGCGCTACCATTGCGCCAGGTAGCCTTATTAGTGGATAGTCCCGTTTTGAACTTGAGTCTTGTGAATCTGATTTGATAAGCCTTGTTAATCATCCGTCCGTCACCACAATCGCCTCTCGTCTCATACCACGTACACCACACGTACACCAGCGATGGCTCTCAATTGGACCATGCTCAATCCCAACCGTACTCCCGTGCCTCTTCCGAACGAAATGACAATTATGACGGTGGACTCGGGTGCGGATGTTTCTATTACCATTCCAGATACACCTCCCACTACTTCTGCAACCTCCGGCGGTTCTGGTGGCGAACGTAAATTGAAGAGTATAGGAAAGCTGTTCCTGACGGATAAACGCGTGCGTTTTTTAGTTGCGAAGGATACTGGGCTGATACATAGCTTATGATAGTTGATATTCGTCTCGGAACATGATGGTGGAGACACCGGATTCAACTCGTTGAATCTCCCCCTCCATTCTATACTCTCGACTAGGTTTGAACAGCCGTACCTGGCTTCCAACTATATGTCTCTCGATATTAGGCCCTCACCGGATGGAGGGCTCACATCCGGAACCAATGCAGAAATCCGCTTGAAGAATCAGCCCATCTTTCAATTTGTGAGCTCGTTGGAGAAGACCCGCGAGCGCGCGGTATACATGAGAAGGCAGATACAGGACGAGGAGGATATTCCCCGTATGCAGGCAGACCCTAATACGTCCTTTTTCGTTCTGATCTCGCCTCCAGCTGCATATGCATCGCCGCAACAGGGCCCGTCACGAGGTGGTGGCACTCCGATAGATGCTCCGCCGGGCTATGATGTGTAAATGATATTCACGATGGCTCTGCGATAGGGGAAAACTGTAGCTAACTAGTTTCAGTGGGTCCCGTTATTTTATTGTATTTGTGGATGTAATACTGTGCCTAGGTGGTTACTGTATCTTTCTCGTGACCACCCTGTATCCGATTTACCCCCGCTTCCATACCTCGAAACGCAGATAGGAACATGATTATCCTTCGGACCAAACATAACAAAATAATTACGACTCCATCAGCGTACCAATAACGAATGCACCCAGGTCAGGGTCGATAAGGTAGACCATCATCAATACCGGTGTACACACAGTATGGATCAGAGTCACAGACACTCAAAAGATGCGTCGGCTACTTCCTTGCTGACCAATGTATTCTGCAGTGCCCCACCTGTAGGACCACCATATCCTGTCCGAGATGAAAGGTGCTAGTCAGGGCCATCAACCATGAGTGTTCAAGTATTATATGGACACACACCCTGTGCCCCCGAGTTCATGCCGCTTTCCGGGGATGCATTTCCTGAAATCGCCGTTTGCACGGACACCGACGAGATAGGCCGCTTGTGGAAACCCGCTCACGACATGGCGATCTGTCAGCGAACCTTTTACAGTGAAATGTGTCTTTCCTTTTCGGTCGATCTTCGGAACGCTCTTTCACGAAGACGAAGCACATTCCGCTGGTTTCGCTTTCAGACTACAACACTTAGAGCGCTCCGCTGAGCCCGGTGAATCCTATGTCCTGAGGTGCTGGGGTCTAGGGCACGTACCGTTTCCCACGGCGCTTTTCCGCTCCGGCGAGACACCACTACGGTGACTTAGACGCTGCCTCCCCGTGAAACTCCGGACTCTGCGGGATAGCTACTGTCTAGGAATGTTGGGCTGTTGGTGTAGTGGGGCACGGCACACACAACGACGAGTTGTTGTACTTGGGACCTGCGCACGCACATGGACCACCTGAGCTCGAGCGACGACGGTTTAGTACGAGGAGCAATTCTGCTATTTAACATGCGTAGTGGCCAGCGAGAACGATTCACTCAATCAACCACCCACACTCAGTAACATTCGTATTCTTCAAATCACATTTATTCAATCGCCATGTGTAAGTAAATCTCTCATATACTCCTGGCTTAGATGCTGAGTGCGCGTTAAGCTGATTTCGTCCGCGACCTTAACAACTTCCTGCAAGGCCACCCGTCCGGCAACCTGACACCGCAATTTTCGTGGGAGATGAGGCAAGATGGTCCTAACCACCAAATCACCCATCACGCCGTCGCAAAGTGTGAGTTTTTCAGTCACGTTACAAGTCATGCATGCTGAGCTACCAATAGTTCGAGGCGTTGAGATTGGCCGCGGGAAGGGCGTGTCCATGGGCCTGGCGAAGAGGGAGGCTGCTAATTTTGCTCTACAATGCCTGAAGACTTTCAGGATCTGAGACTTCCCTGATGCTGTCCCCATGGAACGAGATTATTGTATCATAACGTCACTTTTAATTAAAGGACTCTAGTGGCAATGATGTACATAACCCTTTTGTTCCTGTAGCATGTTCGTTCCGATTATCTGTGTTGTTGTAATTCACTCTGGCTTGTGGGTTTCGGATGTCTCGGACGAACCCTGGGGCACAATCTGTGAACTTTGTAGTCTTGGCGACCTCAAGGCTCCAAGGACCAATTAAGTGCCGTACATCCACCCGATGCTGTGCCCTATGTTGCTGTACCTGTCCGCCCACGTCGGCCTCTTTTCCTTTTATTTTTTCCACTCCCGGGGTGCAGTTGGTACCCCCGCGCCAACTTGAAGCCACATGTAGCACTACACTGCTACGACTAGTCTACGTACTATGAAAGACAAGGATTACTGTATCTCGCTCACTCCCGGGGATCGTTTTGTATTTCCATTGCCCGTCAGCCTTTCCGAACTTTTCTGATTCAAAGTGTCACAGAAAACCCAAGGGAAAACCCGAGCCCGAGAGTGCACGTGCCACCCAACGGAAGCGCCATCTCGCGCAGCCGCGTGCTTTCACTCTTCTTCCACCAATTGAAACCTACCACCACTGTACTAGCCTCCCTCCCCCCATACTGATCTGCATTCGTCATCGGCCGGTTTTACCGCAGCATCGTCCATCTATGGCCCTTTGATAGCACCCCTACTGCTGTCCTATCCAACTCTCTGATACCCTGACCCGCTCGGCTTTTACCAGTACACCGGACTTATGCTTGAAAGGGTACAGCAACAGAATAGAAGACAGAACAAAGTGATTGAGCGATCGATGGTATCGGAGCGCCTTACCCTGGGAAGTGGCTCCGGATTCACAATAGGATCTTTGCGGGCACCAAGAGCGCTGTAGTGCGTTTGTAACCCCCAACCGCCTAACGACCGAGTCACTCGTCAAGACGCTCTGTCTGTTGGGATGTATTTTGGAAGCTTTCTTTCCACGTTCGGATCGAACGAGCCGAGATATCTCTCGTGCAGGGCCATTTTGGTCTCTCTACGTGTCTCCGTTTCCGGGTGGGGCATCTTGTTTTGTGCTTCAGCCACACCTGGTATTGCCCCCGAAACTCGAGCTCCTGCGAAGTCTCGTCTGTAGGTCTGTTGGACTGTAGGGGTGTCATGATTATGCGTCATATCGTATCGTGGCGTCCAACAATGAGACTAGTGGCGACCGAGCACATATTTAAACCATGGTGCAGTCGTCGTTGAGTGGCATCTACATCGAACACAACTCCTGACTCCAATGGAAGGTGCGTGATTCCTCCCTCACGTACACTCGTTCGTTTTTTGACAAGAGCTCAGATCCTGTCCGCGACCTCAATAATTTCCTGCAGGGACACCCCAGTGGCAACCTGACCCCATTCCTGCAATTTAGGAACGAGCAAACGGGGCCAAATAACCAGGCTACCCACCAAGGGACATACACCTGTTAGAGTGTTCTTTGTGTACTTCCAGACTTGACCTGTTGACGCGTTTGCTGCAGTCCGAGGCGTTGTCGTTGGGACAGGTAGAGGCACGGCTATTAGTGTGGCCAGGCGTGCCGCCGCCACTCAGGCCTTGCATTTATTCCATACTCGAGGGGTACAGTGACTCCTTAACGTCGGTGACGCCCCGACTCCCGAGAGGACCGATCCTACCCCATTCACAGAGTTCTCGCTCTCCGACTCCCATCTTACGGCTATCTGTCACGCTAACAGACCTTTTTCTTCATTTCCGTGTGCGTGGGTACAGAACCCTATATGTTACTTCACCTTGTTACAATGTGTGGCCCACTGACCCTTCTCCGTGAATAATTCTTCCTTTCCTTTTTTTGTTTCTGTTTGGATCCCTGTCCCGGATGTCCGTTATGTAAACGTCTTCACGTTATATCAAAGTTTCGAACCCAGCTATCTTGGCGCCCGGGAGGGTTTGCTAGTGCATGCCGCTGCACACAGCCTCGTTCCGAGGTTTCGCGTAAGAATTCCGAAAATCCAGCGCTAGCGGAGCTTTTACGCTTAGGGTCCATTTCGCCACCCTGGCGTCTATCTCATGGCACTGATATTGACCCCCTTATTGTGCTCCTACAAGTTAGGGGGCGGCCTCATGTCTGCCACAAGGCCTGGTCGGTTGTATGGTTTAGGGGGACGAGGCGATGAAGAGACGCAGGCTCCGCGACCTGGTTCGCTGGGAATCCGGAAATGACATACCCGGGTTGGAGAAATGGAAGGATGGTCGGCAAGAGCCGGACTCTTCGTGTTCCAGTTCCATCTCACCTGTGAACGTTTGATTTTGAAAAAAATTTACGGAGCACGCAACATAGCACCATACATATACAGTGGGGTGGTGGGCACTTCCGCAACTTGCCCGTACCACGAACCCTAAACCAGTAGGTCTCTTCGTCGATGTCCTGTCCGTAACCTGATGTAGTTTCCACAGATCCTCTCATGGCAGATCCTGTTCGCGACCTCAACAACTTCCTGCAGGGACAGCCCGGGGGTAACTTGACCAAGGAATTTACATGGGTCTCGAAGAAAGAGGGACCCGAACATGGGGTCACCTACCATGTCACTGCGGTCTGTAAGTGAATCTCTCTTATGGTGGATCATCAGTTTTTCACTGTTCCCCCTAGTTAGAGGAGTGAATGTCGGGGTAGGGCACGGCTCCTCAATGGGCTCTGCGAAGCGAGATGCGTCTGTGCAGGCCCTAGCATACTTAAAATCGCATGGTGAAGGGACTAGCCAATGCTACAAGGAACGAGGATGATGGCTGACCTCCAAAGGATTGATTTCAGCACCAGCGCCGACAACGTGAATATACAATATCCTGGGGATTGGATTTTATTGCGTCCCTTGCGATCGATCACGATAGAGGACCGATCACCGATTGCGTATAATAATTACCATTTTTACAGTAATACTTACGTTATCATGCTGTGCTCCATCGCTCCGTCTGAACTTGCCTAGTATGGCTTGAATTTTTTCGACGATTTCAGTTTTTCCACTGCAGCCTTGTCTTCTTCCCACTTCCGTTTGAGTTCGAGTAAGGCTGATATCGAGTTGACGCGCTCAGTGTGAAAAAAAGAAAAGAAAAGAAGGGTCGCACCGTCTCGCTTCTTCTCATGAATCTGGAATGCATAGAACGTATTCCCTTCCTTGTGCCCCTTTCGCTTCACACGTTCGTCCATGAATTTTCGGCTCGCAACTCCGACGCCACCTCCGACCGCTTGACCATATGCGCCGCCCCGCACAACGAGAGTAAACCCATCTTCGTCCACGAGCGCCTCGCCTTTCTTGTACTTGGATTCGCGGCGCAAGGCCGCCTTGCGTGCTGCCAAGTCGAAATCAAACCGCGCTACGGCCGAATCGCCGTGCGCCCTCACGGCATCGAGCGAAGGTCGGTCGGCTTCGTATTGCAGGACGTAATGAGCAAGTCCTCGGGGGCATTCTGTGTCCCCGTCAAGGGGCCACTGTATGGGCTTGCCACCTGGTCGCGCTAGGGCCAGCGCGCGCGTGCACGACGAGGCGTCTAGAAAGAGTATGTGGGCGGTATGGCCTGTCTTCCGCAGGGTGCGATGTGGGATAACTGGAAGGGAGATGACATTTGGCCGTTTGCTTTGGTCAGCAGCGGACTTGGGCAGTCGTTTCCGCGCTCGTGGCTGCGATGTTTCGCTCCCAGTGTCATCGTCGGTGCTATCTGAGTCGCTATCCGAGTCGGAATCCTCGCCCGGTTCATCCGCGTCAAAGACTACCTTCTCAACAGTCCCACATGACTTAAAGAGCAGCACAATCTCGCGCTCTGTGGCATCTGGTGGTACGTTGACCATGAACATTGTTCGACCTTCTGGCCAATCAGTTTTCTTGGGATTCTTCTTGGATGAGGAACCAACATGTGCTCGGATATACAGCATGTGGTGAGTCGCGTGATCATATTGTACAGGGAGAATGGAAAATCCAGAAATGGTCCCAACGGATGAGTTTGTTGGTGGCATCAGTGGCAGTTAGATGAGCGATTGATTACATAATTTTTTCTGTTGACAACATCCCGCGCCACCACCACGAACAAACACTACACACCGTTCAGTCTTTCTGACAGCGATATGGCAAAGCGTGCTGCACCACAAGAAGAGGGTGTTCTTATCAAAAGAGCGAGGTCGTCCGAACCAGAAGCCAACAGCCAACAGCTCATAATCTCGTCGTCTAACGATGAGAGACAAAAAGCACTCGTTCGTTCTGTGAAGCGGACAAGTAACCTCGACGCCCCAATAGTTAGCCTCTCCGGAGCGCATTCTGTGCGTTTTGCGACTTATCTTATTGGGACATCCGAGGTGATGCTTTCTTGCAGGCAGAAATACTGAGTTGTAGGTTTGATCCTACTGGACAAAATATCGCAGCTTGTTCGGCAGACAGAGGCATTTGTGCGTCTCAACCTTCCTCTCTGATGTTTTTACCCCGTACAGAATACCGTGTTATAGCATTATGGCGAACCTATCCTCCAAATACGAACTATGGCCTTCTTTCCACAATACACAAGGCGCCTGTGCTAGACCTCCAGTGGTCACTATTCTCTCCGCTTCTTTATAGTGTCTCTGCAGACCACACTCTCGCATATACGGATTTGACAACTGGGCAGCGCGTACGCAAGCTACGCGCTCACCGCGAGATCATCAACTCGCTTGACCGGACACTTGCGGGTGGTGCTGGCGTAGAACTGCTTGCCTCTGCGAGCGACGATGGCACCGTACGTGTGTGGGAAGGAGGCGACGAGGCGGGAAAGGATCCCGTGGCCGTGTTTGAAGTTGGGTGTCCAGTGACTTGCGTTGCCTGGAGTGCGGACGGCGCGTCGATCTACGCCGGTGCCCTCGACAATGGGATTCACGTGCGTGTTCCCTCCCTCCATTTTTGACGTGCGCTGCAGCCGACTTGTGTGTTGCGTGCAGGTCTTGGATTTACGAAAGCAGGAAGAGGTTTCCGTGCTGAACGGCCACGTAGACACCCCCACTGGCCTCGCAATATCACCGAACGGGTCGTACCTGCTTTCGCCTTCGTTTTCGTCGCAGGTCATTATTCACGATATCCGGCCGTTTGCGCCCTCGCCAAACCGCATTCATCGCGTCCTGACTGGCGCACCTGCCGGCTTCGAGAACACGCTGCTCAAGGGTGCGTGGAGTCGAGAGGACGGAGGGCGGCGCGTCGCGGTCGGGGGTGCTGACCGTACCGTCACAATATGGGACGTAGAAAGCTCAAAAATCTTGTACAAGGTGCGTTGCGGTTGCGCCGTAATTTCGGACCGATGGCTCACCGTGACCCCTTCTTCGTTTGGTAGTTGCCGGGGCACAAGGGCACAGTCACGGCGGTCGATTTCCATCCGAATGAACCGATCAGTAAGAAAAGAGTTAATACCCCCGACGAATGGCACCTGATATGACATTTTATTTCCAGTCCTTACCGCCAGCAAGGATGGCACGATGCTCTTAGGCGAAATTGAGCCCGGGGCGCCGTAACAGTTTAATAAAACCCCTATTCTATTATTGCGTTGCTATTGCGGCCTTTTCTTTTAATTACAGTGCAATGATGAGACTAAGCAACGACCCGACAGCCCTTTGTACGCGTTGCGCCCAGTGTTTACCGTGACGGTTAACCGAGCCAATGCGTGTCTACGGGGCTGGGTGAAGGTTGTAATTTGCAATCTGAGCACACTATTACAGTTTACCTTTAACGTTGCGCGATCGTTCCATTCCTGCGAAGGGCCTCGAATTCCAGCCTGCAATGTCTGCGACCGCGTGATGCTGCAGCACCCCCCTACTCGTCATGATTGTGTTTCCCGCGAGCTCTGTGCCCCCCTTTTTATGTCTACGACCGAAATCGCGCAAGTTAATTGCCATTGCTGCGCTGCTTGCCACGCTGCATTAGGCGCTCCAGTTGATTGCCCCCTTGTTTCCGCATGTCCCCCCCAAGTCTCCTTGAGGTTACATTTATTGTGGCAACGAGGTTGGACGACTGCGAGCAATATCCGCCGCTGGTATGTATCGAATTCTAGACGCGTCCGTGAACGACATCTCGGTTGCCATTTATACTCACAACCGGAGCGCCGTCGACATGGAACCAGCACCTGGCACCCATAGATAGGGGTTCTCGTCATTCTTTTGGATAATTAAACGTCACACGACTGCGAAGGTTACTGATGGCACTTGAGCTTGAGCACCGGCTCGTGGCCATGCTGCTCAGATAGTGGGGCCTCGAGCATCTTCATTCTTCGCGCATCGTGCCCCTTGCCCCCTTGGTGTGCCTCATGACACGGGTTCGGTTCGGAAACCACTCGGTGGCTAAGGACTGGCCATGGAAGCCTAGACGCGGTTGAAGACACGTGTCGGAAGTATAGCGGGTAGCGCTGCATCCCGACCCGGAGGCAAAAACATTCGCATGCAGCTAGTTGTGATCGTACCATCATTGAAAACTGGCTTATAGTATCCGGGTATACCGTTAGTCCTACAGTTCAAGAAAGAAGTACGTGCGGAGGCCCAATGTTTAGTTGTGAGACTCCGTGATGTCCTTGTACTGCCGTGTCCCCCAAACCACGCAAAAGCCACACTCACGAAGCATTCTTTTTTTTTTTTTGATCCATGTTTATTCTGGGATGCGCAACAGAGTTACAGACCAGTCGTAGCGAGACCACTCACGAAGCATTCCCCCGCGGTGTATCGCACCACGCACGCGAGCGACAGACATCTATATACAACGAGAAGCACACGCGTTGTCTCGAAAAGTCCGTCCCTACCCGTCTCCAAGACGGTAACTATCCCCTGTTCGCTGGACTCCGTAGTAATGAAATTTGACCTCTAAATTTGGGCTTAGTGATGACCGAAGTTACTTAGAAAGAAGAGGGTTGCAAAGTGAAACCGCGGGAACAGGGTGCGCCCATGAGGCGCTTCGAACACTTTCGAAGGCACTTCGGACACATTCAATGTGTAATCCAGGCTGTGTCCTCAGGCTCCAACTGATGGTCCGGTATTCCTCTTTCTCGTGTTGTCGGAGAAGGGGCTGTTTCGTCGTGCGGAAATGATCGATTTTGATGTCAATCCGAGACTTGTGCAGGTTCAAACCGACTAAGTTGATCTCTATGGACGACTGTGGGATCGTTTCGATCACGATGCGACCTTTATCTCTGCTGCGTTTCGCCGATCAGTTGTAAATGGGTCGAGCATTTCCACCCGCGCACTTTGTGAGTTGAAGGTTCTATCGAGAAATAAACAGAATTCTATTACTACTGTAGTGCAGTGAGAAGCCATCACTTCGAACTTGAAGGGCTGCCTCGTTTCAAGCTTCACTGCCAGTGTCGAATGGGCCAGCCTAAGCGACGACCATCCTAACCAAGATCCTAACTGCTGTCATATTATATGTCACGTTTTCGGACCTTCCTTTCTTGGACTATGACGGGTGGATGACCGTGACCTCCACAGGCTAGTCGCAAACGCCTCAACCTACTCTGCGATGGCAGACAATATTGAACTGTCGTGCTTCATTGAGGGGACCAAAAAGCCTTTCGATATTTTCATTCCCCAAAACTTCAAAGGTGACGCCTTGAGAGAAATGATCTTCAATCATGAATGCAGGGATTTGGCTCCTCATTGTGGCAGTCTTGTTGTTCTGAAGGTTAGGAATCGACTAGTCATTGCTCAATTTCTGTTCTCAGACCTTCGGACATCTCTTAGGTCAATGTCGACTGTGACTTCCCATGCCTACCCCTATTACGATTACACCCAGGTGACAAAGGTGTTGAAGAGATCCCTCTGAGGCAAACGATTGGTGAAATATGGAAGGAGCCACTGCCCACTCGCCAGGTCCACGTTTTCGTCACATTTACTAATCGTGAGTGGCCCTTTTCCCTTCACCATAAAATGATCGCAGCTGCATGTTTTCTGACGCCGTTGCACAGTCCCCCTTGAATTTGAGGGACACCGGAGACTTTTGGAAGCTGCCCATCTGGTGTACTATCAATTTTGGGGGCAAGACGTCAATAACTCACTTCAGCCTGTGCCGGGATGTGAAAACATCAAGTACATGACCGAGGAACAGATCTGCAATCTGGGTCTCAGAAGATCCCTTGGCTATGACGAAGTCGTTCTTCTGGTCCGGAAGGAATATGAATATGCTTATGGTCAACTCCGGTCATACGAGGGTGATACGAAAACCAAGGGCGGTGGCGTGGTTGTCCTTGGTCAGCCCGGAATCGGTAGGTACCCTCGCCGACCACAGTCTCCTTCGCTCACAATCGGCACTCGATTCAGGAAAAACTTGTTTCCTATACTACACCCTATTCTGCCTCTTGAGCGAGAAGAAGCGGGTTGCTTTTCAAAGGGGTCGACACTTTGTTCTCTTTACAGAAACCGGTGTCGAGATATGTGGATATACTCAAATTAACGGAATCGCTATGCCAAGTGGGACGTGGGCCCTCACCGATTCATGCCCTGGATTCGAAGTGCCATGTGAAGCATTTTTCGAAGCATCCGGGGCGGGCACCGCGTGGATAGTCCAAACTACCTCTCCATCAGCGAGAAATTATTCATCGTGGCAAAAGAAGCGGAAGGCGGTACTTTTCTGGATGGAAGTATGTACTTTAGATGAATTGATGGCCCTTGCGTAAGTCCAATACGATCAACTGTTTTACCTTCGCGCTGAGATCTTATAGTAAACTACTCGATCTCGACGGCGAAAGTCTGCAAAACAATTACGACTTATGGGGCCCATCTGCACGCTGTGAGGACATGAGGGTCCTAGGTAAGTTCGAAGGCGGAGGTGTTCCACTCCAAGAGGAAGGGGGAGAGAATCAGTGATATTTTCCTTTGAGTGCGCGCGGTTGGGCCTGACTTCCGGGATCGTCACACTGAGTTAGAGGGGTAATCGAGTGATGTCTGATTCCCAGTGAAGTAAAAGTCTTCTTTAACTGAAGTAGAAATAATCCTGTACTTAAAAGAGGAAAGGGGAAGCGAAGTGAGACAAAGGTACACCGAGAATGACCGCGTGGTCGAGGCGATCAAATACGTGAAATGGTTTCGGGCTCAGCCCGAAGGTCAAAATCTTGACTGTCCCCGGTCAAGCTACATCTAAGAAAAAAAAATCAGGTTTCGACGTCGAAAAGTAAGAGAACGCGAGCTAAAACAGTAACGGGAAGGGTAACATTGTGCGAGAAGAAAAACATCACCGCGCGTCTTCGTAAAGCGTCGCCGAATCCTCGTGTGCCGGTTCTAACACAAACCCTACAACTCCGGGGTCGAAAACGATGAGATGGTCGGTTTGAACGGGAATGGGAGGGTTGGTGTCGAGCGTGGTGCAGCCGCCGCGTGTCATCGTCTTGCACTGTCGAGTGTCTTCATGTGGCGAGAGTAGTTCAAAACTTGAACTTGAAGACTGGTCTCCGGGGTCGAAAACGAGGCGTGGGGCGCGGTGCGTGAGCTGCCCGAGTCGAGGTTGTTGCGCGAAATCGCTGCGCGTCTTCTTCCAGCTGCTGCCGAGGTCCTTGATCTTGTTTGCCTTGCGCTCGTGGGCGGAGGCGATCTTCGAAACGTTGAGAAGTACCGAAACGTGGTAACGAAACTGAGCGCGAGGGTGAGCCGAGCGAAACTAGGTTCAGATTGTAAACGCGGGGTCGGGGGAGGGGTGTGAGAAACGAGGCGCCGCGAGCGTCGACGAAACATGTACCCCCTTGGTGTGCCCCTCATGACACGGATTCGTAGCTCGAGGTGTATCACAAGATCACAGAGGACACGGACACCCTCGGCCCGGCTGTGCCTCCGAGCCCGATCTGATAAGATGGAGCCACCTGCTCGAGTCATACGTTCAACCAATACAACACGGGGCGTTACTGTAGGCTTGGGCCTTCCTTTCTTTCTTATTTTACCAAAATTGGATTGAATCCCAGCAACGATGCCATCGGGACGACTTGGTAATTTTCCCCTCTTCCGCTGACCCTGACAAAACCGACTTGGGGTTATAGTATTCGTAACCGGGAACGCTGGGAAACTCCAAGAAGTTCGCGAGATTCTTGCACAGGGTGAAGCCATCGACATCGAGTCGCGCGATCTTGATTGTGAGCCTCCCCCCCGTCGGTCCCAACTTGCGCTAACGGGAGCAGTACCGGAAATCCAGGGAACGACGCAGGAGATAGCTCTCGAAAAATGCCGACGTGCAGCAGAAGTCGTCAGTCTCCCCGCGCCATCTCGACTCTTTAGAACGATGATTTTTCGAACCTCTAGCTGATACTACCTACGGTAACGATTTTCCGTGTGGGTGCAGATCGGCGACCCAGTGATCACCGAAGATACCGCGCTGTGCTTTGCGGCCATGAACGGCCTCCCGGGCCCTTACATCAAGTTCTTCCTGCGCGAGCTCGGGCACGAAGGTACTACCTCTGTCGTGCGTGCATGTTGGGCAAAACTTCTTCTTATGCTGCACTTGCGACCTTAAGGCCTCAATCACATGCTGGACGGCTTCCCAACGCGCGCCGCATGGGCGCTCTGCACCTTCGCGTACAGCGCGGGCCCGGGCACAGAGCCCGTCCTGTTCGAGGGCCGCACCGACGGCAGGATCGTGCCCGCGCGCGGCCCGCCCAAGTTCGGGTGGGACCCGGTGTTCGAGGCGGAGGACACCGGATTGACGTACGCCGTTCGTTGCCCCGCTCTGGTGCGGGGACTGACGGAGGTTTTGCAGCTATGCAGAGATGGAGGCGACACAGAAGAATGCGATTTCACACCGGGGACGTGCACTGCAAAAGTTGCGTGCGTACTTACAAGCGCAAGGGGAAGGGGGAAGAGGCGCATGATCACGTTGGTTTGTGGCCTCTCTGGCTCTCACGGTCAAGTGACGGATGCGTCCCATAGATAAAGTAGATACTGAATACAAGAGCTATGGTACATGATATAGAAGGTGATCTCCTGTATGCTCGACGGTTTGTCGTAAGGTTAAGTTGCTGGCGGGTGACGTGAATCAAGACTGCAAGTGACAGGTCGTTGTTGCCCCAGCCTCTCACAATCTGCACAATTTCGGCGGTCAGCGGACGACCCTCTCGGTAGATGGACAAAAGTTTGTCAAGGATGTCCATTGATTCGGGAATGTATTCTGGGTCGATAGCCTTTGCACATATTATGGCCCTCCGGTTTTGGACGGGCTCAGGTAGCAAACCGGACGAGAAGGTCCGATCAGCCAACCCCAGTAACGCCGCCGAAAGCTTCCGCTTTTGCTCTTCGGCGAGACTGAGCAGAAGATGACTGACAACTGCCGAGCTGCGGTAAGCCGGAAAAGAAGCGCTCCAGTTCGTTGTCTTCGTCCAGACGATCGAATGTCCAGAAATGCACGGGTGTCGATATCTGGTGGTGATTTCAGAGCCGATTCCTCCACTGTCTTCAGCATGCCCTGCAAGAGCATTTTGTGATAACCATTCTTCAACTCTTCAAAGTGACAGGTGGCCCCATGACAGGAAATCGACCGAGTGAACCACCAAAGAACCCGAAAGATGGCATATGACATCCCCGTGACAATGAGCCACGCCAATGAGGTAAGCGGGGTATAGTATAGGCTGTCGTGGCGAAAAATTGGAACGAATGTCATATATCCGTATAGAGCCGTGCAAATACCGACCCATGAGAGCACCAGTTTGAGGGTAGTGATATTAACGTTACATAGGAAGACAACCAGACCAGGAAGAATAGGAACAGAGAAACATGTAGCAGTGTGTGGGCAACGCTTCGACGACCCACGGAAGTAGAGACTTCTCAACCCCTTCAAAGAAGAATGTATGTATCCGTGCTCGCTTGTGTGGATTGTAATGCGGCTGAGTGGTCTTGATGTATCTTCGTGCCCATTGCTGTAGCAACGTGGCGAGAAGAGCACAAGTAATACTGATCACCAAGCTCAAGAACCAAAGTGCGTTCACCCATACCGCATAATTTGGTGGAGAAAACGGGGGTGGGGAAGAAGGGAGGGAAATGTTTGGGTCAGCAATAGTTTGATAGATATTTGCGAGATAGAAATTGGAGGTATCCTGTGGGTTCGGTCGAATGTCTTGAATCGATACTGAGATCAACGATGCAACAGCAGCAGAGAATAAACCAGTCTATGACCATCGAGCACTGCATTGGAGAATAGAGACGCACAAAGATAAGAATCCCCTCAGCATCCGCTTGCCAACTTTCGACCATCTTCTTGTCTTCTTCCGCCGCCATTTCCGAATACATTGTGAAGATAGGCCCGGACCCATCATCAAAACTAGACATTCCGCGTGATGCCTGGTTAGGCGTGTGGCCCAGTATCGTGTGAAACGATGAACATAGCAATGGGGGTCAGGTAGCTATACGTATTCCCGCGTCGCGTACGTTGATAGCCTCATGAGGAGCCCTGGACATTGAAGAGTATGCGGTAGCGAGTACGGTGGGGTGTGGTGGTAGGTGTTGAGTGACTGTGCAATCATGTAGTCGTTACCGGGCTATAAAGCGCCATGCATGAGGTCCGCATGAGGCCACAGCATACATAATCAAACCGCGATTTACTGTAGCCCCGGGCCCTATGCACGTATGCATTCTATGATGCGAAGTAGTAAGGCGGCAATGTCCGCTACAGTCTGTACATTCATCTGTAAAATGGGAGGCTGTTACTGTATCTGACAGGTACTAGATGAGAGAGCCTGAGTACACGAACGCCGCGTAACTTGTGCCTTCTGCGACATGCAAATTCGCTGCGGATGATGACCACAACACTGGGCGCCTTGTGGCGATGCTGGGGAAGGCGTTGCACAAATTCCAGAGTACGAAAAAAGTTGATAATGCAGTTGGACAGCCTGTACTACTTGGGGTGTGTGGGTGCACATGACAACGAAATCAGACCAAGAACTCGAATAGTGTATCAGCTAACCATGCTGCGTATTCAGGTGACGGGAGGGATTGTGTGCAAGTTGCAACGCCGTGCAACGACTGGGCGACATAACGACTCGGAACAGTAACGTACAAGGGCATACTCTCACTGGCAGGCAACACCACCGCAACCGAATTTATGCGAGAAAACCGTGGGAATTCTGTGCCACTGTCGGGTCAGGGGTGTCATACAAGTTGTCATCCGAGTCAATGTCAACGATGCTTACTCGTGCCAGCGCTAGAGCCCGCCTCGCAAAGCGGTGTGTTGTATTCTTCGCTATGCGCTCGGGAGATGCTCAGCGGTGCTTTTTAATGGTCGCCCAGGGTGACGATCGGTAAACTCCCAGAGGACGTCCTCTTGGAGATATTTGATGCGTACCGGCAAGACATGGAACCCGAACCATTTTATGAAAACATCTGGAACGGTAGAAACCACGGGTGGTTCAAGCTCGCACATGTGTGCCAAAGGTGGCGACGTGTCGTGTTTTCATCGCCCTCCCTTTTACATGTGCACCTACTGTTTACACCGCACAGGTCTCCGAGGATGGCCATGTTGAAGCTTCTCCCCCTCTTTCCGATTTTGATCGACCATCGCGTTTCATCCGAGTCCTGGAGGGTAAAAACAGACAACCTCGCACTCGCCGCTATCAAGTACCGTAGTCGTGTGCGTGGAATCACTCTTCGGAGACCTTATACAGACATAGAGAAATTCCTCACGGCGTTGAGTCACCCTTTTCCCGAGCTGGAAAGTCTCGAAATTTGTACCCCTAACGATCGTGGTCGTGCACTGGATCTTCCCGCCACGTTCCTCTGTTCTGCCCCATGTCTGCGACGGCTCACATTGAGGGAGGTTGCACCGAGATGCTTATCCCCGCTATCATCCTCCGCAACGGGTCTTGTCGAACTTGCATTGACCCTTAGGGTTTCAGACCCCACACATCCAGAAGCTTCGCTCCTTACGAATCTGCAGCGCATGTCTTGCCTGCGTCGCCTCGAGTTGAAGGTGGTTCAGTGGCTCTATCGTGATCTCGACACGGGCACACCCCCTCCCGCTAGTACAGGAGATGTTGTCCCACTGTCGAAGCTCACGCACCTCATCTTTTCGGGCAATGTATTGTACTTGGTGGAGCTCGTGGTTGGGTTGGCTGCCCCATCCTTGCGGCATCTCGATGTTGATCTCTACGGGTGGTTGGATGGCCCCTTCCCTATTCTGCGTCTCTGCAGGTTCATCCGTGAAACAGAATGTCAGTTTACTGCGATCCGCTTGGGTTTTTCGTGTCAGAAGCTCGCGTTTCATGCGGGCATGGGTTCTCGACCCGTCGATGATCAACCCTTTAAAATGATCTTTCCCGAAAATTACCCGTTGCCGCAGATGGGCCAAGAGCTCTCCGGTCTGTTGTCCACCGTCGAGGAACTCATCGTCGCGGGGGAGTGGTACACGGGACGCATTCGAATGGATCAATGGCGCGGATTTTGCTACCATGTCCCACAAGTGAAAACGGTTCAGGTTCAAGTTCAGGTATCAGCTAGATTGGCACTCGATGTCGCGCATTCTTTCCAGCAGGACGGGGAGCCAATCCCGAATTTTTTTCCCGCCCTGGAACGAGTTGAGGTGCTTTCGGTGGCGGGTAGGGACGACATCATCTGTGACGCCTTCGAGCCACTCATTACAGCGCGGCAACGGGAAGGACGCCCTGTGAGGTTATCGTGGATACTTGTGGAGGAATAGTTTTGCACAGGAGCGGTTGGTTGGATAGTCAAATTGCACAACACAACCTACTGTATTCGGTCGCCTGTAGTCGATCGTTGATTGTAGATTGGTCAGATTTTTTGCAACTGAATTGTGAAATTCTCACCGTTCCACCGTGAGAAGTGGGTAGTGTGCACTCCCCCCTGTTCGTGTGTCAAAGGGGCGCATACGAAGGTACCGGCAGGAGAGCTCGGGAAGGTATTGTCGAGCCGCATTTTTCCAACTTCACAACACAACATATCCATATTTTAACAAAAAAAAAAAAAGGGTCAGAGGTGTAAGGAGTCATGCAGGACATCATATAATTAATTTGGTAACGATTGTGCAAGAAATGTGCGAGAAATTGAAAGTGTCCAATTGAAGGGGGCAAGGCATAGTACCTTAGTTGATTTATTTCCTAACAAATCCCTGATCAATGATCGGGGTTCTGTATCGGCGTATCTTGTGATTGCTCTACTCTCGGTGGTAGTTCTTCCAATATCTGCCGCAGTCGGTCTAGTGTCTCTACGGTTTCGTTTTCGAGCTGATCGGAGCGCAGCGCGTGCACGACATCTGAGGATATTTCCTGAAGCAACCGCTCCTGGTCCCTACGCAGGCCCCCAAGCTTCAACACACTATCACGAAGACTGTTTGCGAGGGTGTGGAGCGTGTCTCGGACTATGCTCAGCAGTGCCACGTCCGCAGGCATTCCCCCCGCGGTGAACAACATGTTCAACACCTCACTAGACATGAGGGAAACGACATTCCGGAAGTTGATAACGTGAAGGTGGTGAGGTGAAAGTAAAACTTCGCGGTGCTCCGTACCGAGGATAGCCGATATACATGCCATTTCGTCATTGAGCACATGGCCACTGACGAAAATCGGTGACTCGAAGGCGTCCACGAGCTTAGTTGCGACCAAGGCCCCGAAGCAGCACCCCATGATACGGGCCACAAGATCCTGTTCGGTAGGGAAGTGGCGGGTAATCTCGGGTCTGGCGAGCATGAGGGGAAAATAGGAGGGCAATGGATCAGGAGTTTGATGGTACGCTTTGCCACAATTCCATAGGGTCTTCAGACACATCCGCAGACAGCTCGCACGGACTTCCTCCGTGAGAAACGGGGCGCCTGGTGGTATGCACGTATCGAGGAGGCTGTGGAGGCGGGGTACAATGACGCGTTCGAACTTGTCGTCGGAAACGTCAACGAGAGCGTTGGTCCGATCTAGCGGTTGTTCAGCGTTCCCTGGAGCCGGAAGAGCTTGAGAGAGGATGGTGAGCGTCTGTTGGAACACATTGACAGAACTCATGTCGGGCGGCATTTGATCGGCTCGTAAGGAACTGACATCACCCAACGCGAGGGAAGCCAGGTTCACAAGCTCGATGGTGCCAGGTCGGCGGAGGCAAAGCCTCACGTCATTAGTCTCAGTATCGAGGATAGTCGATAGACACGCCAGCTCTTCATCAGCGACCGGAATATCGCGTGAGTTGATGTCGGCTGCAAGCTTGTTTACGACCAATGCCCCAACACAACGTCCTATCACACGGACTGTGGGGTCACGTTCCTCGCGTATGCGACGAGTCATCTCCGGGTTGGTGAAAGTGGCACGGACATAGGACGGCAAAGGCACCGAGTTCTGGGGTTCATTGAACTCTCTTGTGAAATGCCACAGGTCCGTCATACACGCGCGAAAAACGTCACTATAAATTTTAGCCGTGAGAGATGAGGTCCCTGACGTGCATCTTTAGACGACACAGACAGGATCAGGGTCGAGTTCACACTGACCGTTAGGAACACGCATCAGGGTATCTGTCTGGCCTAGTGGCATCGTGGTGTTCGATTCAGCTGGAAGGGCCTGCGAGAGGACGCCAAATGTATGTCGGATCACATCCAGAACATACAATGGCACTGTTTCGGGTGTGAAGGAGTTGAAATTATCCAATGCGAGGAAAACCATCATCGTAAATTCGAGAGCGCCTGGATGACTAAGTAAAATCATCACGTCATGGTCCTTGGTACCAAGGATAGTCGCTAGGCACGCCAGCTCCGGGTCGTCCTCGCGGACCGGAATATCATTGCGTGAATTGACGTCAGCTGCAAGCTTGCTTATGACCAACGCCTCAACGCAACGTCCTATCACACGGATAGTGAGGTCGTGTTCCTCGCGTATGCGACGAGTCATCTCTTGGTTGGTGAAAGCGGCACGGACATAGGACGGCAAAGGCACCGAGTTCTGGGGTTCATTGAACTCTCTTGTGAAATGCCACAGGTTCATCATCCACGCACGAAAAACCCCCCTATACATTTCGGCCGTGAGAGGTGAAGTCCCTGACGTGCATCTTTAGACGACACAGTGGGATCAGAATATGAGCTCACACTGACCGTCAGAACCACTCATCAGAGTATCTGTTTGGTCCAGGGGCATCGTAGCGTTCGATTCAGCTGGAAGGGCCTGCAAGAGGATGCCAAATGTCTGTTGGACCACATCTAGGACACCCGGGCGCACTTTTTCAAGTGTGAAGGAGTAGAAATTATCCAATGCGAGGAAAACCATCATCGTAAATTCGATAGCGCCTGGATGACTAAGTAAAATCATCACATCATCATGGCTCTTGGTACCAAGGATAGCCGATAGGCATGCTGAGTCTTGCTCTGAGTCGTCAGTGGTCACAGAATCATTGCGTGAGTTAATGTCAGCTACAATCTTGCTTACGACCAACGCTTCGACACAACGTCCTATCACACGGATAGTGAGGTCGTGTTCCCCTAGTATGCGACGAGCCATCTCTTGGTTGGTGAAAGCGATGCGGACATAGGGCGGCAAAGGCACCGAGTTCTTGTGTTCATTTAACTCTCTTGCGAAATGCCACAGGTTCATCATCCATGCACGTAAAACTCTCCGATGCATTGCGGCCGTGGGAGGCGAGGTCCCTGATGTACAACTTCAGACGGGAGAGACGGGATCAGAGTACGGGTTCACACTGACCGTCAGAAACATCCACCTGAGACTCCGTCTGATATAGCGGCATCACAGCATCCAGATCAGCCGGAAGAGCCTTAGAGAGGATGCCGAACGTCTGCTTAACTACATCCGGGACATCCGAGGACACTCCGGCAGAGTATAAATCCTCCAATGCGAGGAAAATCATGTTGGTAAATTCGATAGCGCCTGGATGGTTACGCATCACATCGAGGCTCTTGGTACCGAGGATAGCTGATAAGCACGCCAGATCGTCATCGCTGACCGGAACATTTCGTGACTTGATGTCAGCTGCAAGCTTGTTTACGACCAAGGCCTCAACACAACGTCCTATCACACGGACAGAGAGATCATGGTGCTCGCGTACGCGACGAATCATCTTTGGGTTGGTGAAAGCGACGCAACCCTGGGTCGGAAAAGGCACAGAGTTCCCGGGCTGATTGAACGTTCGTCCAAAATACCACAGACCCTTCAAACATACCCGCAGACATGTAGTGCGTACCCTTTCTGTGAGAGGCGAGGTTTCTTGCATGCAAGAATCGAGGAGGTGAAGGAGGTGGGATTCGAGGGTGCACCCAAACATCTCATCAGAACCGCTGATTATAGCGATTGGCCGATCTAGCTGTGTTTCAGCGTTCTGTTGAGATGAAAGGGCTTGAGAGAGGACTTTGAGTGTCTGCTTGACCACGTCCAGTACACCTGATGGGATTGTGTTGGTGGCCAAGCCGTCAATATCGTCAAACATGAGTGAAGTCATGTTCACAAGCGCGACGGCACGAGGCTGGCTAAGCAAAAGCTTCACATCACAACTCTTGGTACCAAGGATGGCCGATAGGCATATCAGTTCCCCTTCGCTAATTGGATCAGTGCGCAACTCGAGGTCGGTTACAAGCTTGTTTGCGATCAACGCCGCAAAGCAGCGTCCTATCACACGGACACTGGTGTCTTCTTCGGCCCGAACACGACGAGTGATCTCTGGACTGGCGAAGGTGTTCTGGAAATAGGATGGCAATACCTGTTTGGGCCTAAGTTGATTGCATGCGTTGGCAAAAGACCACAGGCATTTCATGCAAACCCGCAGACGATTATTGCGCGTCTTTTCGTCGAGAATCGACGTCTCCGGTATACACGTTTTGAGGAGACCGTACAGACGGGACCCTAAGATTGAGTCGGTATTTGGTTGGTGGGACATAAGTGGAAGGATAGCCAATGTCGCATCTGGGACAACAAGAGAGTCGAAGAATCCTGGCACTCGTGCGGCAAAATCTTCAATCTCCTTATCTTCGTCGAGAGCTGCGAGTGTCCATACAAGTGCACTCGTGACTACCATAGATTCGGCTCTATAGGCCTCGAGCTCAACGGTCTTCCGAAGGCCTTGCGAGAACCACTGCCGACGTATCTTGACCTGATTTTCGAGTGTTTCCCTCCGCCCTTTCAGCCCAGGTGTTTCAAGCGCGTGTTGGCTGTCCAGACACCATAGTTTTGACAAAGATATACGAAATAGACCCTCGAGATTGAGGATGACCCAAAGAAATCCGATCATGGACAACTGCGACATAAGCCATGTAAATCCAGACAAGGGTGTGCCATACGGGCAATTGAGACGAATGGTTGGTAAAACCGTCAAAATTGCGTATGCTAGAGCGAACACCATGATGCAGCCGAGGGTGGCGAACGCAACGGTCGTGTAGATTGGGAAAAGAAACTCGACTAGACCTGCGAAAAAGAGGAAGACGGATATGTGCAGGAGAGTGGGCATTGTCGCGACGGCTCGCGCCATTCCAAATCTGTGAATCCCATCGAATATATATGCCCGCATACGCCCGCGCCTGTGAAATGCACCGTGGCGCTGTGCAAGTTCCTGATATCGTCGGGCCCATTGTTGCATCAATGTCGCAGAAAGCGCGCAACTCAAGCTGAGGATTAAACTGAGGAACCAGAACACGTTGACCCTGACGGCGGACGCTGTTGGTTTGAATGGCTGTCCGCTCTGCGCCGCAATGTTCGCAAGGGGTTTTCCATGAGAGAAATCGATAAACTGTTGAGACATTTGAACAAGGAGCGCGTTGGTCATATCGCCAGAATCAGGGGATAACTTCTTGTAGCTTTCGATAATGAATGCAGCGACGGTGGCGGAGAACAGACCAGTCTTCAAGATGTGCCTTAGACGGTGAATATGTACAGAAGAGACCGGGACTTACAAATACGAGGATTCCGTTTGTATCTCCCTTCCAACTCTCAAGTACCTCCGCGTCCTGCTTCTCGGACTCAGTGAGGTACATCGACCACAGGCCATCAGAAGAGTCTCCCTGGTTCTCATCTAGTGCACTAATGAGATTACGAGTTGTGAAACGCGTGCAACTCAACATACCCCGGTGTGAATTATCCGCAGTTTGCGCCGCAGAAGCATTTCCGTTGTGATATTGATTGGTATTTGTGGCCTGAGGCTGAATGTCTGCGCTAATTGGTAGCTGGGGACTTGCGGCATTTGCAGTTGACGGAGAAATAATCGCAGACTGAGTTTCCGTAACGCTATTGGTCTGAGCCTCAATGTCCAGATCGAGACTGGGTAAAGCCATTTCCGAGAATCAGAATCTAAGTGTCGAAGAGTGTAACGACTCGGAGGAGGGCGGTAGAGAGAGGAGCCTGGCACTCGTCAACAGGACGGAGATTTGGAGTCTGGGCGGACCAGTGGACGGACCAGGGGAGGAGGGTTACTTATACCAAGAGCCTGAGCCTAGAAATAGGAAGTCGAACACTGCCTCTAGAGACCGACCAATGGGCATACAGTAATTGATATTGCCCTGCATTTGGAAGAACCTGTCAACGGGTCGATTCAAAGCTCCCCCTTCCAGACGCATTGGTTTTGCATTTCGACGCAGGCTCGGAAATGTGGTGAAAATGGGGCACGCACTGGCGCTCACTTGGGCGCTCACGTTCACGTTCCCAAGTAAGGGACGGCAGAACGGTCCGCCGTCTCACGCTGCCAGGAGCACCGTAGGAGCGCAGCTGGCCATAATTGCTGAGGATGCCCCACTCATGTTTCAAGTTCCCCCTCCTGCAACCAGCCCAGAGGTTGCACCAACTCCCCTGATAGGTCTCAAGACTGGTAGGCACCCTAAATGGTCTCAATGGATGGCGGAGGATGGCAGTAGCCCCTGACGAGAGCTTTTGCAGTCACAGGCTCGAAACCCCTACTGACCCAATCTTTACCTGCCTCTGGGCGTGATACTGTACTGACCCTTATCCTCGGAGATGGGTGGCAGACGGATGCACCATGCAAGTGCCCTTCTCGCACAGAGACTCGGTACTATGTGTAAGAGCCAGCCCAAATCGGTCAGCGGTGAGGGGTGTTTCCACTTTGGAATGCATAGATAGAGCGCATACGTTAACAATAACATCTACCCCCAACTACTCCAGTCCCCGGCGTTCAGGACTTCACACTATGCCCTGCCATGCCGTTGAGCGTAGGTAGTCCGCCCACACAATGTCGTAGCTGATTCATTTATAATATCATTTCAAACTGAAGGTCGTAATACTATGCGCCGATTTCGTCTGAATGCGGTTTTCTTACGTTCTCATATATTTGCATACGCTGCTTTACATACACTGTAGATCTCAGGTTGAGTTCTGAGACGACTGGGGCTGTACGCCAAGTGCCATTTCGCGATTTCCCTGCAGGGGGGTCCGGTATTACGTGGGAAACTTGTTTAGGCATAAGCATAACCCTACATTGGGTTCAACTCTCCTCTCTCCTCGCCAAAAGGCGCGCAAAGTGTCCATGCAAAGACCAACCGTGCGCTCAGTATTTATTCTTTTCAGCCATTCCGACCTCTGAGCTGCTCCTCTTTTTCAGGCCAAACTGCCACCGGGCGCCAACCGTATACTCTTCGTCAAGAATCTGAACTATCAGATCACGGGCGAGGACTTATATGACCTCTTTGGTCGCTACGGGAGCATACGACAAGTACGCATCGGGAATGAGGGAAAGACGAAGGGAACGGCATTTGTAGTGTTCGCCGACGTGATGGATGTACGTGGGCCGTTTATTCCCCCCGCCGTTACATCTAACTCCCCTGCTTTTACAGGCGAAGAATGCGTTAGAACATCTGAACGGTTTCCACCTGCAAGAGCGATATATCGTGGTGTTGTACCACATGCCTTCTAAGCAGGACGCGGCAGCCGCAAAGGCGGAGCTCGCGCGGAGAGAAGAGGAGCTAGCGCATTTAAAGAAGAAACACAACATCAATGAGGAGGATTGATGAGGGGTTTTTTTTTTTCGAATCCATTAAAGTGCGCCTTGGGGTACATGGCCCTATGTGGCACTTCTAGCGACACGCTTACTCCCTATACTAGCTTTCTTCCACTTTTCGAGTCAGTGTACCACTTACGGCTTTGCAAATCTTAGGGATCGGCACGGGTAGCCCTGGGTATTCCGGGGCTACCCGTACCTCCAAAGCCCCTACCCTGACTGAGGGTAGGGGTCTTTACGGGTTGGGGTACGGGTTTCTGAGAAACTTGCGGGTAGGGAAACCCGCACGGGTAGCAAGCGTAAACCAAGAAGAAACAAAGGTACTGTATTTGAGACATCGAGACCAAAGCCCGGCGCACAAAGTGTATTTAGCCTGGGAATTGCCGCCAGGCCTGTCGTTGTCTACCCGAGTCGTCTTCACTGGTGTCCTTGAGGCACTGCCTTGCACGGTATACAGTTGGTATTGAAGTCGTCGAGGGAGTCGAGTCAGCCAAGGTGCCGAGAATACCGTTGAGTATTGAGCTAGCTGGACGAACGATCGGTTCGCGTTCGCGAGACCAGGCATGAGGCATGAGGCCCAGTAAAAACCTGCGAGGCTGCGATTGAGTTTGTCCGCGTCAATCTGAGCGGGTCTGATTACTCAGACCACCCCTGTACATCTTGGCGGAATCTGCGACGTGGCATTCTGCAACTTGAACGTGGCACTCAGTTTAGGGTACCATGTTTAGAGCGCCATCCTCAGATTGCGTTTTTTTTTTAACTGTAAAAACTATTTGTATAGCGAAATTTGCGAAACTGTAGCCCACGTGCACCAGGTGTTAGATAAGGTGAAACCAGAGGGCCGCAGGACGGAACCACCGAAGTAAAAGGACACGAGGGAGCAAAACTGTGGTCCTGTTCAGCAAGGGACTTACAGGGACCGCTATGAGCGGGGTCTTTTAGGGGTGCGCAGTTGACGCTGCTCCCGTGGTCTGCAGGAAGAGACAGGCATGTCTCCTTCCCCTGGGATGGGCGCTGCCTCGGCCGCGCTCTATTCGGCTGGCAAATAGTTTGGTACGCCGCCGAGTAAACTTCGGGCAATCGTAAATAAGGTGGTAGAAGGACCTATCCGAGAAGCCGCATTGGCAAACGGCTGCTTCCAGAGAGGTGCTATAGGCGGGGGGGTAGTCGAATGTAAATGAGTGAAGGGTTGCGAGTTGCAGGGCAGTGCAATGAGGGGACGTACTCGGCACCGGGCTTTTTGGGTGGTATGGCGGCCAGCCATAAGGGGTGGTTGCGACCATCGGGAGGGTGATGGTAGTCGATTGAATGGTGAATGGCCTGACCTTAGATTGCGTTGGTTCCCGGTAATATCGACATCAATTGACCCCGAGGATTTGCCACCTCGGCCTTACCCATAAAATGGCGAGCTGAAGGAACTGTAAGCTTGAGCCTTTCCCCTCTTTCTAGCATCCTTCCGTCTTATATTGCAACGATGCCGTTGGGACGACTTGGTAAATTTGTCCTTCAATCATCTGTGGAAATCAGCCCTGACACTTGGGGTCACAGTATTCGTAACCGGGAACGCTTGGAAACTCGACGAAGTTCGCGAGATCCTTGCACAGGGTGAAGCCATCGACATCGAGTCGCGCGACCTTGATTGTGAGCCCTACTCTGCTTCTCTCCGTCGGCCAATTGCCCGACCTGCACTATCATAGTACCGGAAATCCAGGGAACGACGCAGGAGATAGCCATCGAAAAATGCCGACGTGCAGCAGAAATCGTTAGTTTCCCCACGTTATCGCGTCATCGATGGTTGTGCACACACACCGGCAGGTTGGCGGCCCGGTGATCACTGAAGACACCGCGCTGTGCTTTGCGGCCATGAACGGCCTCCCGGGCCCTTACATCAAATTCTTCCTGCGCGAGCTCGGGTTCGAAGGTATCAATCGCATGCTGGACAGCTTTACAACGCGAGCCGCATGGGCGCTCTGCACCTTCGCGTACAGTACGGGCCCTGGGACAGAACCCGTCCTGTTCGAGGGCCGCACCGATGGTAGGATCGTGCCTCCGCGCGGCACGCTCAAGTTCGGGTGGGGCCCGGTCTTCGAGACGGAGGACAACGGACTGACGTACGTTCAGGCTCTCATGCCCCCATTCTCCGTGCTGTGCGGAGAATGGTGCGGCGCATGATAGTACCTGTATGTGGACTGACGGAGATAAAAACGCCATTTTTGCAGCTACACGGAGATGGATGCGACACAGAAACATGCAGTTTCCCACCGGGGACGGGCGCTGCAAAAGTTACGCGCGCACTTACTGGCGCAAGGGGGAGGAGTAGGAGACTCATGACCCTTCTGGCTTCCAATATCCCTCACAGCCAAAAGCTAGATGCATCTGATTATATAAAGTATTAGATACTGAATCCAAGGGTTATAGCTTTGGTTCCCTCTTTGGCGGCGACGGCTTCATTTTCACGTGGATCCCCGTCACGCACAGCCGCTTCTTGGTGTCATCCCAGATCTGAAAAGCGGAAACAAAATGAGTGATTGCTTACCCCCAAAGTGGGACATGGGGAACTTGCCTCCGTGCGAGCGGACATGATACGGGCACCTATGGCCATAGCGGTGCTTACGATTCGCAGTTTCGAGCCGCTAGTGAAAGTCGCATTAGCTTGGTTCCTCTGGGAAAAGCCAAGTTTTTCTCACAGGGTCGCGGGGGCGTGGTAGACCACATCCATAGACGCCGAGACTCCAGCGCTGCGGCCAGCGGCGATAAAAACAAGTGTAGAACAGCTGTAGACGTTTGCGTCGTGAGTCCGAGGGCGAGGGCATAACCTGTACAGAGGGAACATATCAGATGTACCTGTCGATCAGGAAGGCAGCGCAGCCACCATGAAGGCTCTTTCCTGGGTTGAGCATGTCTGATTTTGATTAGACGCGACTTCTTTCGAGCAAAAGGCGTGCGGCCGAACCTTCTTCTACCGTAACTTCGCACACCACACGCACCTCAGTCCGGCTGGCCTCTTCGGCCTTGGGCACGATCGACGCCTCGGTGATGACGACACGTCTACTGATTTGACGCCCCAAACAAGTCCGACCTGGACATAACGTCGCGCATGATCGTCTCGAGCCCCTGCCTTTGTTCGGGCAGCAGGTTGCCCTTCATGCGGACAGTCCGCCCGCGGAGGTATTGCTCTTGTTTCCGGGGGGGGTCATCGCAATGACTTTTATTCTTGCGATTTTGGAGTCAGAGATCGGAGGAGTGTTGTGGTGGGGTGCAAGTAACCGAGGCAAGGACGCAAGCAAGGACGTATGGAATAAGTTATACTTGTAATTGACGCCTCCCTTCAGTTCACCGCTCTGGGTGTTGGAATCCACTACTGACATAATAATACACCGTCAAACGCCACCAAATGAACTTTTAAAAAATACATTCGTGGCTGCTCTTACAAAACAACCAGGTCCTGGCCGGTAGAGAAGCTAGCCACGTAAACAGGTTGCCGCAGTTGACTCTACAATCAGCTCATCCGGTGATCGCACCAAGGTCAATCAAAACTCTTAGTAAGCTAAGACGGGACTTTCCGGACCGGACACCTCCGTATCAACATCCGCTAATCCCCCCCTCGAGTTGAACCACAACTCCCTCACGTCGAGCCATCGCCACGCCATCCGTCTCCCACTTATTTGCGTATTCTACTAGATCCTGAAGCACCTCGTGCTGCCCCGATA